>KK119571.1:625929-639729 GCA_000611955.2 Stegodyphus mimosarum
TAATAATAAAATGTCAAATGCTAATATTAATATTAATAATAATCATACTGATACTAATAACAATAACAATAGTAATAATATTCTTAAGTGCATGAAATATGATCCATCAATAAAATACATTAATACATTGGATACCTGGTAAAGTTACATGAATACATTAGATATGTACTTGACAGCTTGATAACAATAGTAATACATTAGATATGCACTTGACAGCTTGATAACAATAATAATAATTACAATAGTAATACTTCTTAAGTGCATGAAATATGATCCATCAATAAAATACATTAATACATTGGATACCTGACAGAGTTACATGAATACATTAGATATGTATTTGACAGCTTGATTACGGTAAGACATACATTAGACCTATTTACATTCATTATTTGGGGTTGCGTTATTTGAGTATATACGTGCGTTTTTATAGTAGATACATAATTATGTTATAAATACCGTTTATACATTTAAATGCTAGTTATATACCTGAATACTTGATTGCAATAAAAACATAATAGATACATAATTATGTTATGAATACCGTTTATGCATTTAAATACTAGTTATATGCTTGAATACTTGATTACAATAAAAACATTTGATTAGTTGATTGCATTTACTATATACATTATTTATGGGTACTTGAGTAATGTTGTTGAGTAATATACAATAATTCTTGGATACATAAAGTACGTATGTATCGTAGTTACATTGAATACATAAATTCATGTAAGCTTGAATATTATTTATCTCACTGCTCTATTACTTAATCAATTAATTATTTTTTACTGCTGCAATTCTGGTATTAGTGGCACACGTTGTCACTGTTGCTGGTGGAGTAAAACATGAAAAGCAAGTTTCAGGAGTAAAGCCCGTTTCAGGAAGAAAATTGACATAGATCTTACTTAGTTCGTGGCCACAATATCCAGTCCTGCTAACATTAGCAGGTTTATGATGTTGTAGATCCTCTGTCGTAGGGCTGGAGTTCTCAGTATAAACCGTCTGAATGGGTTGATATTGGTGGAGGGCATTCTGATATGGAATCTTTCGGTTAGTGGACATTCGGTGACATAGTGGTCAGGGTTTCCTTGCGCTCCGCAAATACAAAGGCTCGAGTCCGTGATGGCTCTGGTGAAGAAATACTCAGGGAATGGGCCATGTCCACTGATATATCTAGTAAGCTGAGCAGCAGAGCAAAGTCTATTTATGCAGACTTTTGGGAGAAAATCGTACGTGCGACGCCCTTTGTCGCTGTTGTCCCATTCCATTTGCCATTTTTGTAGAGAAATGTTCAGAATACGGCGCTTAAGGTAGGATCTTGGTGCCGGAAAGTAGCATTGGGTAGCCTCTATATTAGAAGCCGCTTCTTTGGCTAGAGAATCAGCGAGCTCATTCCCGGCATATCCTGCATGTGCCTTGGTCCAATGGAGCGTGATATTCAGATGCGTGCTGTTGCGAAGTAATTGTTGTATGGACCTTACTGGTTGTGAAAAATGTGAATGATTACGGATTGCTTGTAGCACAGATTGGCTGTCTGAGATTATTTGTATATTTCGAAGATTCTGTGTAATGGCATAGCGGACTGCTTGCTCCAATGCTAAGGCCTCTGCCTGGAAGACGCTGTTATGTTCCGCGAGGTGTCCCTTCCAGTGATATATCTGTTCAGAGTTAGTGAGATGGACTAAAGCACTTCCTACACCTGCATCAGATTTTGAGCCATCTGTGAAGATGGCTGAGGTCAGCTCTGAACCGCTGTGCTGTGTCAGTATGACTTTAATGCCTTTTCCTCTGTCTGAGGGATGGGTGTGGGATACAGTACATCGTAGCTCAAACTCTGTAGGTGCGAATGGGGAGCCATGGTAGGTAATTTCCTGTTGCAGATGGAGTAACTTTGATAGCACTGCCTCATGCTCAACGTAGATGTGGAGTGGAAGCAGGCCGGCCAAAACGTTTAGCGCATCTGTGGAAGTTGTTCGGAAGGCTCTGGTTATGGTGAGGGCAAATGGCCGTTGTACTGAGAGTAGCTGTTTAACTTTGCGTCCTCCCATTGGTGATGCCCAGATGGCGGCGGCGTAGGTAACCATTTTTTCAATTACTGTTTTGTACAGTAATTTCTGGAAGTGAGGGTTCCTTCCCCAAGTAGCACCCTGCAGTTGACGTATTTTGTTTGCAATGGCTTGAGTTTTTGTTTTAAGATATGCTATATGAGGTAGCCAGGTAAGTCCTTTATCCCATACAAGGCCTAGTAGTTTCATTTCATTGCGAAATTTTATGTTTTTCCCATTGATAGGAATACATGGCTTCCTGACTGGATTCTTCCCCTTTTTAGGAATGAGCAGCGCTGTGCATTTGGCCTCGGAGATGGTTAATTTAATACTGTGGCATAGATTTGCGAAGATGGAGCATACTTCCGTGCCACGTTGCTCAATTTCGTTGCGAGTATTCCCACTAATGACAAAGGTGGCGTCATCTGCATAAGCAACTAGTTTTGCATATGACGGCCAGGGATGCCTGATCACGTGGTTAAATGTGAGGTTCCAGAGTACTGGGCCTGCACATGAACCTTGAGGGCAGCCTCTGACTTGTGGTTGTCGTATGATGCCATTATTGGTAGATATGAGAAGTTCTCTGTCTGCAAGATAATTGCAGAAGGTCTTATATAGATTAGCAGGACAGTGAGCATCCCTTAGAGCCTGCTTGATAGCAGGCCACCATAGAGAGTCGAAGGCTCCCTTAAGATCTAGGGAGATGAGAGCTGAGTGCTGTTTCCGCTCTCTGTTGTTTTGAATTGCCGCTTGCAGTTCTGCTAGTGCATGGATAGTGGATTTCCCTGCTCTGAATCCAAATTGGCATGGACTTAAGCAATTAGTGTTTTCTATGTGGTGTTTTAATCTACTGACGAGTAGCCTCTCGTAAGTCTTCCCTAGCGCAGAAAGTAAACAGATGGGCCGTAGAGAGGAGGGGACTGTTGGATCTTTATTTTTCTTAGCAAAAAAGACAACTTGTCCGGATTTAAAAGCTTTTGGAAAGTGATGAAACGCTAGAAGTTTGTTAAAGTAAGTCAAAAAGAAAGCTGAGTGAGAGAGAAATGCTATCTTGATAATACTGTAGTCAAGACCGTCTGGTCCTGGAGCTCGTTTCTTAGGAAGACAATGGAAGGTGGTCCTTAATTCCTTATCAGTGAAGGGCACGTCGTCTGATATTGCTGGAATTGCAGAGTCGTTCCGAATTCGAGATTGGGAATCTGTGTCGCTGGAAGCATCGTCTGTAGGAAAGATAGCATCTATGATAGTGCTGAAGGTAGAGAATGTAGAATTTTCTGTGGCAGAGGAGCTGAGCTGAAAGTAAATTTGAGAGGGGGTGAAGACTTTGCTTGTCGCTATCTTGTGCAGAGTTCCGTAGGGTTCAGAGCTGGTTGTACAGTATTTCTGCCAGCTTCTGCATTTAGCAGACAGAATATTCCTCTTGTATATTGTTCTTGCTTGTTGGAATTGCAGCAGTCTTGTTTCTTTCTCCTCTGGTGGGCTGCTACGTATTTTCCGGCGAAGTGCGCGGCAGCGTTGTCGCATAGTACGTAACTCCTTCGTCCACCAATTAAGCGTCGTAATGCGTTTTGTGCTCCTAGTCGGGAGAATCTCCTCGCAAGTAGTTTGGATGTCTCGTAGCAGGTGATCTGTGTATGTATCCAAAGCATTATTGTGGGTACAATCATGAAGCTCATTAAGTTTTGAGGCCAGTAGCAAATGTAGCTTAATTTTTAGTGGAGCTATTTTATTTTTTTGCAATTTATAACGCCTGATGATGGAAATTTCCATAGAGATGTTGATGGTAAAGGTAATATACTTGTGGTCGGACGCACTGATATCATCTTGTACTGTCCAGTTGTGTATGAGATTGGTGGCCGCCGGGGTGGAAAGAGTTAAATCCGGCCAGCCTATACCGTAGCCACTGTCGAAAGTGGGAGGCGAGTTGGCTTGATTCAGGAAGCAGAGGTTTTTGCTCGAGATGTAATCTTCTAAATCGATGCCCTTGGAGTCATTAGAGGGGTATCCCCAAGATATGTTGTGGGCATTGAAGTCTCCACATATGATTAATTTTGAGGCCTGTTTATGCTGTAGTAGGATGTCTATGTAGGAGGCAGTGTTGGAGATGCCTTCTGTAGGCGGTGAGTAGATGGAGGAGAGAACAAGGTACTTGTTGTACAATTCTAAGATAATGGCACAGTGGTCCCTATTGGCGGACAGCACTATCGGGGTCCACTTTGTGTGGCAGAAAATAATACCCGCTCTGGGTGAGGTACCTTGGGTAGGATATCTCCAATGGTATTTTGGCCATGATAGAGGGAAGAGTGCAATGGAGCTTTCTTTGCAGTATGGTTCCTGAACAAAGATGATATCAATATTGTTTTCTACTGCATATTGGGTTGTTTGAGCAGCAGCCGCTTTCGATCGCTGCAAATTTATTTGAAGACATCGGATTGGTCCATGGTTAATGTTTTGGAATTCATTAATGGCACCCTTGCTTACTGTGCGAGATTCCTCTGTGGTGTTGGAATTGAAAGCACCACTAGTCATACTGTGTATTTCATTGTTTGGGATGTCAGGAGTACCATTATTCGTACTGTGTGCTACGCTTGATTCGTGCAATGTACCTTCCGTATGTAGGGCAGGTGACGTCGTAGGCTGGATGCGTGCAGGTTGTCTTATTGTGGCTCCTATAGTTCTAGTCTGCACAATTGATGCAGGTCGGTTGGCGGACGTTGCAGTCTTTAATGTTGTGGCTGCCAGAACAGAACGCGCAATAGATCTTGTTCTTACAGTTCTGTTGGGTGTGCCCGAATTCCTGGCAGCGGTAACATCTTCGGGTGTTATAAAATTCTGCGATTCGATGTGCTCGCCAACCGAGGTACAATCTTGGGGACTGCGTGAGTTGATGGTAGGCTGGTGGTGTGCATTCCAGGACCCACTTGACTCCATTTCCTTTGTCTTTTAATCTGTAGAGGACTTTAGGTAAATTCTTGTTGAGGTGAAATTCAGATTCCAGTGCTTTCTCAATGTCTGCCTGGGAAACTGCTGGGAGTACGTCGTGGATGGCAACTTTGGGAAGTCTAGTAGATGGTAGTTTAGTCGTAACTAGTTGTTTCCCTTGCGTACTCTGTAGATTTTTGGTAAGTTTCTCAAGATCTTCGGGAGTAGCACAGTCTACTGCCAGACCCTCTTTTTGGATTGGTCTTAGCGTGGTGATCTTAACCCCTAGTGCGGGAAGGGGAAATTCAGCACTGAGTCGGTCTTTAAGTTCCTTCCTTGTGAGCTTTGTGTCTTTAGGGTAAAGTAAGAGAGTGTGTTTCGGTGGTGTTTTAGACACCTCAGCATAGGATCTTGAGACTGTTGGAGGTGTTGTTGTTGGCGTGGATACACAGAGGAATCCGGGATCCGTGTTGGTGGCTGTGTTTGCTGTTGGTGGCTGTGGACTGTGCGTAGGGCCTCTAATGGCTAATTCTTTGAAAGCGTCGAGGATGTCTAGCAGCTGTTCGCGTAGGTCCTTGGTTAACAGATGTTTTTTACCGCTGTAACTAACTGCAATTTCAGCTACGCTCGCGTGCAGCGTGCCGACCTTATCTTTGTAGCTGATGTCTTCTGAATTTATTAGGGTTGACGCTTCAAAAACCATTAAGGTAGAAGCTTACCGTGGTAGGACGGGACTCTTGCAATGTTACCGTTGCCAAGGGTTCCACCAGACTCAAAATGGTAGTAATTACACCCGCGTTATGTACGGTGTGGGGAAAATCATTTCTCATACGAATGTTCTAAAAAAGACAAAGATACACCGCCACGCTGCGCGAACTGTAATTTAGAGCACACATCGAATTTTCGCGGTAGCGAAAAATTTCCAAAGAAAAACAACGATGAGGAAAAACCAAAAACTTATACTAGCCGAGTTGTAGAAAACAAGTCCTACGCTCAGGCACTCTCTTCCGGACAGTACACAGATACGTTTAGTGAAGCGAAGAAAGTTTTCGCAGATTTAGCGGAACTTGTCTCTTATCATTAAAAGCTCAGGCTTTTTAATTACACAACAACTTAAGGAGGTACAGAATCTAAATAAAAAAAACACAAAAGAAACAAATCATGGCCAGTAGCACCATAAATAAAGCTTCTATTGTGTTAGCATATTGGAACGCTGCGAGCGTTCTCAATAAATTGAATGAACTTCAAAATTTTCTGATCAATTATGATGTGGACGTTGCGCTTATCTCGGAGACGTATGCTATTCCGTGTCACATGATAAACATCACAAATTACCGTACCTATCGGTGCGACAGGCATAGTCACCGTGGCGGAGGGGCTGCTATTTATGTTCGGAGCTCCTTACAATCCTGTCTTATAAGTGAAAATAGATCCCAAGGAAATGAAGTGGTGACAGTCGCGGTACATCACGGTACTATTTATTTCTGTTCGGAATATAATCCGCCAAGAACTTTATTATATGAAGATATTATTTCAATACTTTTCCCTGAGGATAAACCTTCTATACTCGCCGGGGATTTGAACGCAAAATATTCAGAACGGGGATGTCGGCACACAAATAAGAAAGGCAAAGCCCTGTATAATTATCTAAATCAGTATCCAACCTCTATGCACGTTCCTGATGAATACACTCATCGGCCAAGTTACCCGCAAAGAGCAGATATCTTAGACATCCTTCTGACTAATACTTCGATACCCATGACTCTTGAAGTAAAACACGAGCTTACTTCAGATCACATTCCGGTATTGGTTACTCTTGGCACACAGAAGAATGTTCATAATGAGCGTATCCGTATTACAAATTGGGGGATGTTTAATAAAATCATTCAACAGAACTCTCCCAGATTAGGAAATTTAAGGACTCGCGAAGATATTGATAAGGCAGTGGATGCAATTTCGAAAAGTGTGCTTGATGCAATTACCAAGGCATCCCACCATATTAAAAAACTGGAACAGATTGAATAAAATTATTAAAAAGAAAATAGACGAGCATAGAAATGTATTATGGGAAGAGAAAATACTTAGTCTAAACCGAATGACGGATCGCTTTGGGCGTTTATTAAAAACTTAAAAAAGAAGCCGGGAAGAACTAGGCCGATTTATTCAGGAGATTTCGTCGCAGTTACCAATAAAGAGAAGGCCTCAGTACTTACAACGCGCCTTGAAAAACAATTTATCCCCAATCGCATCCCACGGGACATAGATATTATTTATGATATTTGTTATCAAGTACGTGAAATACTCAAATGCGCCGACGGTTCGGAAACAAATGAAATACCGCTACACCGCTAGAAATTAAGAATGCTACACTGTTAGAAATTAAGAAACTGATAAAGAAACTTAAAGTAAGAAAGGCGCCAGTATATGATACTATTAATAATGTGTCTATCAGAAATTTACCGGACAATTTGATTACTAAATTCACAAGTATTATCAACGTCTGCCTTAGCCTCAGTTAAGTATCTTAAGGAGTGGAAGCATGCTAAGGTTATCCTTCGCCCGAAGACGGGGAAGGATGCTACAAAACCAGAGGGCTATAGGCCTATAAGCCTTTTGTCCGGCTTTGGCAAACTGTTTGAAAGAGTGATTTTAAGTAGGTTACCACCCTTTCTTAATGTTTTACCTCCAGAACAGTTTGGGTTCGGAAGTAAATTGTCGACCACTAAACAGTTAGTGCGACTTGCAGAGTTTTGCGGTGGTGCGCTACATAACCGTCAAAAGGTTGCCATCCTCATGCTGTACGTGGCGAAAGCGTTCGACCGCGTCTGGCATGAGGGGCTTATCTGGAAATTGACTCAATACCAAATCGACAGGGAATTAATACAACTTATAGTTTCTTTTATTACTAACAGAAAATTTACACTCTAAATTGGCAATGACCTTTCAGAAACTAAAATAATGAATGTTGGGGTCCCGCAGGGGTCCATTTTGGGGCCCATACTCTATCTGCTGTATGTAACTGATTTCCCTAGGTCTCATTTAGATGAAAATTACTTCCTGGGTTGTTATGCCGATGATACGGCCTTAGCTGTAAAATCGGCAAATGCGAACCATGCAGTGAAGAAATTGCAGGACTTAATGCCAGAAATTGAGACATGGTACAAGAAATGGCTCATTTCAACAAATGCGCAAAAATCACAATTATTAGTAGTCTGATGCAAGCATAAAAATACCCCGCTAAAAAGGAAACTTTATTATTTAATGAAGAAGTACCGTAAGTACAAAATGCCAAGTACCTAGGCGTTGTATTAAAAGAAAGATTAACTTGGACGGATCACGTGACAAATATTCGAAGAAAAGCTTACGGAGTCATAAATAGTCTTAAGCCATTACTGAATAAATACTCTTGCTTAGATATGAGATGAAAAAGGCCCTTATGTATATAATGAATATTAGACCCATTATTACATATGCGTCACCAGCTTGGAGCACTGTTAAAAAGAAAGACATGCAGCGACTTGCAAATTATTCAAAATACGGTACTCAGGATCATTACGAACGCACATTACTACGTCAGTGATGCAACACTGCATAGGGATCTCAAATTAATGACTATTGAAGAGCATATCCACAAATTAAATAGAAATTTCTACAGTAAAGCAATTGATTGCACCTTTCTCCACCAGCTAAATACGCTGAATTATATAGTACTGACTGAGGATTGTGATATTAGACCATTAGTGGCCCACCTCACGCGGGACTCGAATTTTCCTACTTAATGTATATATATATATATATATGTATATAATTGTATTCATGTTTTTACTTTACTTTTTATTGTATGTATTTCTTTGTATGATATTAAACTGTATTTTGATTTTATTTGTAATATTTGTTATGATGTACTTATTTACACATTAGGACGATACATGCATTACACTTACTGTCCAGAATTGCTCTTTCTGGCCTGTGATGCTTGGTTACCCCCTCTTCTTCGGTTGCCTCCTGTCTCCCGTACTGGATTTATGCGCAGATACTTTACATGTGATGTGTCTGAAGGCATTACTTGAATGAGCCGGAAAAACCGCACGTTGTGTGGTAGTCTGGCTATATAAGGATCAGTTAGTCAATCAGTCATATAGTATAAAAACCAACTGTGCTCTCATTTTCGCCCTTCTTTCCTGGTCTAGCTTGCACACGCCGCTCGAGTCTCTTTATCATCCATTGTTTGGAGATGGTCTAAGTTTTAAAATTGCGGGGATTCATACTGGACCCACGATTCTGTGTGAAGCAAATATTTTGTCTCGAAAAATGCTTTAGTCAATAATAAAATTATGTTGAATTCGGTCACTTCTATCTGTAAATCCATCATTTCCAATTACATTGTTCTATCAGTCTATGTGCATAGTCTGAGAGTCCATAAGTCATCTGAAACATCGAATGATTACATATATGTGATGTCGCAGTTTTTTACTCACTTTTTAGTTATGGTCGAAGTGTAATATATTCGGTGCATAATGCAGACGGTGTAATAGATGTCGTGATCCCTTAGAAGAAACATTTGCATTATTTGGCAATTACGCTGTTCAAACATCACATTGAGTAACAGAACATAATGCGAGAGATCTACTGCCCAAAACTTTTAAATACGCACTCATTTTCTTTCAAACAATACAGAACGAAAGCGAAGCGAAAGACTTGGCTTCTTTAAGCAGCTGGCCAAGAGAGGAAAAAGTAATGCGTTCCAAGTTCCACTTATGCCGGGATTATCAAGCATTCTGCTTGATGTGTTCCGGCTCAGTAGGCGCTAAAGAGAGAAGGAGTCCGAAGCGTGAGTCCAAAAGGGCAGGAGCTAATGGCGAAGGGGCGTGACCATTTGTAACGTGGGCAGCAAGCTGACTTATCATTGGTTGCGAGTCTTCTAAGGAAGACCTCGCTAAAATTGCAATTAAAAACAATACAAAACATATATAAAAGTAGAAATAGTAAAATAATGACATAAATCAATTTTCTAAATTATTTGCATATGTATATTAGTCCAAGTCCGTCAGGACGTAAACATGGAAAGAAGAGCCCGTAAGTCACGTGGGTAGTCTTAAAAGGGAAAGCCGTGCTTTTCCTTAATCAGGTAAGCAGCATAAGGCCTGAGAAACCTGTCTTCAGCAAGTACCTTGTAGTGTGTAAGGTTTATCCTAAGTTAATTAACAGTTATTTTAAGTTTGTATCTTTCCTATCTTATTCTAATTTCAGTTTACAATTTCCTACCAGAATGTAAATTCAGAAACGCAGGTAATGCAAATGAGAAAGAGTACTATTTAAGTCGTGGCGTAACCGACTTCAGGAGAGAGAGTCTGATTCCCTGACTAGCGCGCGTTTGCCTTCTGGCTACGTCTCTCTTAGCTGTTATTACGCTCGGCCATACCTTAGGCCCTTGCTTAGCTTCGCCGATTTAATTAATACTTAGGGGCCAACTAGTTAGATTCTGATAGCTTCGGCTATAAATAGCTTAGTTAAGCTAGTTTTAGTTTAGTTCAAGCTCGAGTAGCGGCTTTGTGTAAAATTCGAAGTAGGAACTGATTGTAAATATACTGAGAAATAAAGGGTTTTAAACCCTTTTTAAGTCTTACGTATTCTGTTCACACACTTAAGCGATTATTCGCTTATTAGTGTTCGTGGGGCTCTAAGTTAGAACTTTAGATTTAAATAGGAATACCCCACAAGTGAAACAAGTGAAGTCCAAAAGATGTTCACAATTTACCGCACCGTTGAAGAAACTTGTATGAATCTTGCGAATGAATTGATTTAGTGGTTCAATTTTCATGTCTTTATGCAATACTTCATTTCTGACATAATAGTAGGCGTTTGTGCTAATCCTAAGAAACTTGTTCTGCACTTTTTGAAGTTTCTCTATATCTTTTCCAGTGGCATTGGCCCAGGCTGGCGCCGCATATGTCGTAATTGGTCTGATGGTACTAAGATAAATTAGTCTTTTCTTATACAGATCCAGTTTTGAAAATTTTCCGATAATTGGGTAGAGACATTTCATGACACTTAGCGCGTGGTTATTAATATTTTCAATATGTGTAGTTCAGGTAAGTCGATTATTGATAGTTATGCGAAGATATTTAGCTTTGCTGACAATTGGCACTGGTTCGCTAAACAGTAACAGTTCCTTTTTAAGGGGGGCATTCTTCTTTCTTTTCCTGACAATGAGGAGTTGCGGTTTTTGTTCATTAATCCGGACTTTCCAGCTTTTGCACCAGTTTTCAATGTAAGAGACGTTTTCCTGTAGTTTTTTGACGGCATGATTAACATTCGCTGATTTCACTGCGACAGCAATGTCGTCAGCATAGCATGCAAGTATAGCACTATTATTGTAGTGGATTTTCGGGAAATCTGCAACGTAGAATAAGTAGAGTATTGGACCTAAAACCGATACTTGAGGAATACCACTCAGCATGATCCTTTTAGTAGAGAGGGAGTTTCCAACACAGAATTTAAAATTCCTATTTGATATAAAAGAAAGTAGCACAAAAATGAGTTGCGTTTCAAAATCAAGATCGATCAATTTGTAAATTAGTCCTTCATGCCGAACGCGGTCGAAAGCTTTCGCCACGTCTAGCATGAGGACATCTGTATTTAAATTGTTGTGAACTGATTGCCCCACAAAGTCAATAATTCTTACTAATTGCTTGGTGGTCGATAGACATTCACGGAATCCAAATTGCTCCAGTGGTAGCTTTTGGAGGTGCAATTTCATACGGACAAGTAGAATTCTTTCGTAAAGTTTAGATAGTCTAGGCAGGAGGCTAATGGGTCGGAAACGATCTACTTGCATATGATTTTTTCCTGGTTTGGGGATCATAATAATTTTGGCTGTTTTCCATTGTTGTGGAAAATAAAAGTGAGTCATGGGACGTTAAAGATAGAAGTAATCTTGCATATAACGTTGATAGACAGATTTTTCATGGCACTGTTTGTGATGCCGTCAATCCCCGGGGCTTTTTTGGTCTTCAAATTTCTATTGAGGAACTGAACTTCGGATGGAGTTGCAAGCTTCATTAAATTGTTAGCTGTATGTGAATTAAGCCAGTCCTTCACTTTGGAGAGCCTGTGCAGTTCAAAATCATCATCAACGGACCAGAAATTTGGAGAAAATTGATCTTCTAGGGGAAAAGCAAACATGGCTGTCTTCTCTTGGTCTGAAGTCGCAACCTTATTATTGAAGTGCAGTGGCCTGTTACTGGTGTACGTGATTTTTAAATTTTTGATAAAATTCCAAAATGTACCATTTTGGCATCTAAATTCAGCATTTTTTCTTGCCATAATTCCTCCTTATGCTGTTTAACAAGTTTATGTACTTCTTTATTGAGCTTATTAATTTCCCCCTTGATTGGTGGAGACCAGGTCACGTGATATTGTTTTCTTAGCCTATTTCGCTGCTGTATTAGAGAACGAATACTTGAGGGTAATTTATAAAGTTTTTCTCTATCATTAATTATATCACTTGCCTCTACAGTGGTGGTTTTAATTTTACTGGTTAACGAAGATATTTCATTTTCAATATCAATAACAGTTCTTAGGCTTTTTTTGAGGAAAAATCCAGTCTCTCAACAAATTTTCAAAAAGCCTCCAGTCATGTAAGTTCTGGTCATATTAGTGGAGGGTTAGGAATTCCTAACGTAGCAATTACAGGTAGATGGTCAGAGTCAAGTTTGTGAATTACATCTAATGCCATTGGAACCGTTGTTGTCGCTAGAACAATATCTAGAATGTCCGATTTTTCTAGCCGGCCCGTTCGATATGTATATTCACTTGGGGAGTGCAATACTACAGGGTGAAATGTGACATACTCATGTAAAATTTTTCCGTTGGCATGGCCTCTTCTACAATTCCATGCTGTATGTTTAGAATTAAATTAGTAGGGAAGTTCTCAGGCAATGTAGAGTCTAGGAGAGTTTCAGAGAGTCGATTTCGTGGAGGGTTATACACTGCACAGAAATTTATGTCATCATACACTGGTAAAGTAATTTGAACAGTTACACTTTCCCAATTAAAATCCGTGCATGAATTTATGAGATACGACGTGTATTGTCTTTTCACATAAATCATAACACCCCCTCCTCTATGGGTGGTGCGGTCACATTTGTATGAAACATAGTTCTGAATTTTGAGACAATGCATGGTTTCGCATGAGTCTCAGTTATCATGCCAATGTCAATATCATGATCAATACAAAATTGTTGGAATTCACCAATTCGATTATGGAGGCCATTGGCGTTAATTATCCATGAATTTGGGAGTCCGGGTTTCGTTCCTGATGTGTAGTTGAGTTCTCATCGATTAATTTCCTGCACAGAAAAGGAATTCCAGGTTTCTTAATAAAGGTATCAGGACTGAGTATTCGGTGCGTGTTCTTTGCAGACATTGTGAAATATTTACCAGGGTGTTACTTCTCAAGTTTTCAGTCCTGAACTGGAACAGGGAGCGGAAGGTACGCTATGTTCTGATGTAACTGCTGGGCTGGAGAATAACTGCACGTAAAGGGATTTGAAATCCTCTTTTATTAATTCACTATTAATAACAAACCTCCCAATTCGGGAGAGATACAGAAAGTAAAAGACCACACTTTGGTCGAACTTAACAATCAAATAAATTTAAATACTAAACCTAAAATAGAACTTAATTAAACTTTGCTTCGCAGAGCAATTCGCGGAAGTTGGCCTCTATCTAAAAGGGTGCGTAGCAAGGTATACTAAATACTACCGCACTTTAATTTATTTTACAATGCAATCACGTAGTAAGCACTATGGCTTATAAATTTAAACTG
>KL820014.1:0-11181 GCA_000611955.2 Stegodyphus mimosarum
TCAGCTCACTCGCGTAAGTCCTTCATGGTGTTGCAATTTTCACAAACGTGAGTGTATATTCCCGCTCTGTTACTCGGTTCGGTGAGATCAGTTATCTTTTATACTTATATTATGGCAAATTGGGCCTTTTTTGCTTTAAAAATGATTGAATTATGTTGTTCTTATCTTCCGGTTAAGGTTTTTACGCCTTTAGTTAATCTGCATGCAATAGTTGTAGAATTATCAAATATTGAAAAGTTGTTTAAGAGCGGCTAACCCTAACGAAGCAGCCATATTTGTTTACATTTCAAACTTAGCAGAATAGTTAATTAAGTCAGTTCTTGCACCTTCAGTGTCTTTTTGCGGAGTGGGACCAAAAAAAAACTTTGAGTTTTGTGCACCGAAAAATCCGTTTTCTTGCTTGTTTTAATGTAGAAACTCTAATTTTAATTGCAAATTAAAAAAGAAATTTTAACTGTATTTGGTGTTTTATTTTTCTCTGCATATTACAATTTTTATTGAAGATATTTTTAGGTATTTTTGCCTTGCCGCTATGCGATAAATGAATGAGTCAAATGAGGAATATATCTATAATGGAATACGAGGAAATAAGTTTAAGTGAAATTCAACAAAAAATGTATATAATTTAATAGGCCATATAAGGAAGTCATGTGGGGTCAAAAATAGATTTTTTAAATTTAAAGTAATATCGAAACAAAATTTTTCTCCTACATGACAGTTGATCTTTGTCTTACACACAAGAAAAATAATAAGTTTCGAAATAATCTACTGCCGAAAAATGATATTGTAAGGAATACGTAAAAATAATTGTAATATGGTTTGGTTTCGCTTAATTACTTGAAATAATTTCAAAGGAACTATTCTACATATATTAGACATAGTCGTTTTGCCGCAACACACTGCTATTTCATTGCTTAATTTGATTCTGCTAATGACTGATAAAAGATCTTCTTCAAGCGATTTCTTAGATTTTGATCTCATGCGACTCACTTGCTTTGCTGCAATTAATTAGGGAAACAAGTTTGTGGGGATTATACATTTTAGGGTGCTGTTTCTAATATTAAAAAGCATAAGATACATTAGAATAAAAAATCCAAACTACTCTGAGACACTGTTTAAGTGTTTTGCGTGCATTGATGTGGTAACAACTGAAACTTGTAACAACTATCGTAAAAACTGATGGGTATTTTAATATGTCATAGTTGTAAGCCTAATAATATTAGAAAGCTTAATGACAAAATGCATTATTTAAAATGCCGTATTTATTCTCACTTTCCTAAAGAGCTATAAAACGTATCGAAATCTTTCTAAATTCAAACTTTTACTCATTTGCAACTTTTACAGCATCTTACTTCATTCCTCATTACAAGCTAAACAATATTTTGTATTTTATAGTCATTTATTTGTACACGATTTGTTACCTTGAAACTTTCGCGATGTTTGTTCCTGTTAAAATGTCTTGTATATGAAACATGCAGCATTAAATTAACTACTTCGGAAGTTAGGGCGTGTTTGGACATGTAATTGCGAAAACTCACTATTCTTCGCCCTGTGCAAAAAGCTTCACCACATCTATTATGGTTACAGTTATCTGCTCATTATTTATTCGGGCCGTGAATACCATTTTTTGTTTTCTTTACTTCGCATTTGCTCGCTGAAGCGTTGGAAAATAATGAGTTGATATGGATAAAGAAAATCCCTTAACTCCCTAAATCATTTGCATAATGGGGTAACGATAGTTGAGAATTTCGTTCTCGAAGCACTGGCTGAATTAGCCTAATTTTATTTTTATTCGAAGGAGTTATAAATCTAGCTTCAGGCGATGTCTTATACTCAAATTACTTTTCCATAAATGAGTGATTTCCTATAGCTATTGTATCCTTTTGAAATGCGGAAGACTAATAAACGAACGGATTACATTATTTATGTTTTACATCAATGAGCAGTATAATTTGAAATTTTTATTTTCAGAATGCCAATAGAGTAAATGACACCAAATTAATTTTAATAATGGGGATTATTTGGAAATATTGCAAATTTAATTATCTCGATGGTGGCAATTCCATAATAAGTTATCCTTTATGAATAACATATTTTTCGCTTCCTAAATAAAAAAAGATAACAATTATGCTATTTATTAACTAATTCATACTTTCTTTATTAGACTCAAACTGCTTTATTTGATACTAAAGTTATAATAATTTGTTTCTTTCACTGGTATGGCACAACCAGTGGCCGAGTATTCAACACCTTTGAATACTGTTAGTTCGCCCAGGGCTCGGTCCCAGGCGTACGGGCTGGCTACATGGTTAATTTTCGTGTTTTCCCCATATATAACATGTATACGAGTCAGTTTTTAATAAAACGTTCTCCACGAAAGCATCGCTCTTAGACACGTAGCTGTGGTGTAGTGGTCAACTTCGAATAACCCAACATTAACGTCAACATGGACAACAGATTGGTATTTAAACACCTTATATTTGAATTAAATTTTAGTAAATATCGTATAATTGAAATGCATTAGTCTTTGATGTAAAGTCAAATGAAAGCATTTGTCTTTTAATTCAGTAAAAAACACTAGGTATATTAGAAAAGTTTTCCTGTCAAAGTTTGGAGCTCCGTCTGTATACTAGTTCAAAATGATTTCAACCACAGAAATGATATTATAAGTTAAATTAATTGAAAAAAATATTGAATAATACAGGGTGTTTATAAAGTCCCGGACCCATTTTGATGTTTAACAACTCATAAAATAATAAAGATAGATTAAAATTAATAACATAAATGGTTAGATAGACTCAAAAAATTTCATGACCCTTGTCAATGAACTTCCACGTGTACCCCCTTCGTCGCACGGAGAATGTCAAGTCAGTATTCAATTTCACGTCAAGGCAAGCATGTCGGCATCCCCAGAGGCTATTGAGGTTGTAATTCTGGCTTTTAGGTCATCAATGTTCGACACTGTCCTCCTGTAAACGTTGCCTTTTACAAATCCCCAAAGGAAGTCCAGCGGCCTTATATCAGGTGATCTGGGTGGCCAAGGAATTGGACTGTCGCATTGTGCCTACAGAACATTATCTTGCCTATTGGTTTATCAGCAACGCAATCTCGGTCGGTTTATTTACGTTTCGAAGAACTGAAGACTACTGGATTATTCTTCTTGTGCTATATAATCTTTTACACGGACACTTACATGCTCATAACTGAGCACTATGGAACTCCATAGATTCGAAAATCGTTTAATTTGTTGTTCTACTGGGATAGCGATGTTTCTCGCGGGAACCCGTCTCTTCGTCGTGTGTCTGAACCGAAGGAATTGGACCTCCTCACCCAATCCATCTTCCTGCAAATTGGTTATTCAAAGAACTACGAACGATGGTACCCCAATCAGGTGATGCTATATCTTGTTGCAAAAAGACATGTGGCTGAAGCTCTTCTAGTTTTAGAAATACGGAGTTTTCCAACATATCTAAGTATACGACTGACGAGACCGTCTTTTCTGTGAAAAAGAAAGGCCCAATGACTCGATCGTGCATTAGTCAACATCACATACAAAAGTACTAAAACAAAAGTAAGCATAACATTGCAATAGTTGCCAAAAACGAAAGAGAGAAAAATGCAATTAATAAGCAGATGATATTTAGAAAAGTACATATATTTAGACTGGAAAATGAAATTATCTGAAATTAACCACACGCGCAGACGATATTTACAAAAGTAAAGACATTCAAACCTGAAAAGGAAAATATATAAGTTATTTCATCAATAAATGCCATAAGTTCGTTTAAATCTTCATTACTTTATGAGTTATTAAACGTCAAAGTGGGTCCGGGACTTTATAAACATCCTGTATTTTATACCAAAATTAAATTAAAAAAAATATGAAAGCTTTCGGATTTTATATTACGCCCAAAGGGACGTTTTGTAACGTTTCATATGTTACCCTTATTTATTAAATATCATGTTCTTCGCATTTAAACCATGAAATTCAATTCAACAGCAATATCACAAAATATTTAAGAGCATAACTTTAGAATTTCCGATACACAGTGTCGTGTGCTGGAGATAATTTTTTTTTCATATAGTGTTGCCATTGCTCGCTTTGAAATCTTTGAGTTTCTTAATCAAAAACTATAAATACTTTTCAAAATGTGCAATAGACAATAAAACAAATTTGAGATTTGGGATTCCAGATGGTCATATTCGGGTGGAGATGTACGTTATTCAAAATTTGTTGGCTCCAGGTACCCTTGATTTACCACAATGCGAGAGATATAATTATTTATGTAGATTCTTCATTATTTAATTTTTTTAAGTATAATAAAAGGCTTTTAATAGCGGCAACAATTTAAAAAGTGATTCGCCGTTTATAGCGAATCAACGCAAAGTGCCAAAAACGAACTCGGGGCAAATTGCCTCTTTGGGCTAAAAACATTAATGTTAATATTTATTAATCAAATTTCTCAAAATCGTTTTTTCCAGTTTCTCGAGTGGACGAAGACAGAGCACTCATCTTCAACTTGTTTGATAGGTATAGTTAAGACATATTACAAATTATTAACTCCCGTTTCAATTACAGATAGGCTTACGTCTGGAAATTTATGACCCTTTAAGTGTAGCATAATGATCGTAAACGATATTAATAACTCAAATTATACTATAACTCAAGATGTATATCTTCAGTTTTCCAGCTGTGAAACGTGAAAAGTTTTCCAGCTATCGGATTCCGATGGTAACTTCCATTTTTAGTCTAAAGGGGTGGTAGCTCAGAAGGGCTATTAGTTTCGAAAGGGCATTTTGCGTTGTTTCACTATAAATGTTCGTTTCGCTTTTCAGTTGTTGCCACCAAATATTATCGTCCTTTATTATATTTAAGGAAATTAAATAATGAAGAACCTGCATGAATGCATGTTTGTTTCTCGCATTGTGAAAACAAGACGGTGCCTACAGCCATAGAATTTTGAATAACGTAATCCTCCACGCGGACATGGACACCTGGACGCCCGAGTTTCGAAATTCTCTTATTCTCTGCTTCATATTTTGTAAACCTTTAACGAATTTTTGATTAACAAATTTAACGAGCGTTTTCAAAGCGAGTAATGGCACCACTGTAAGGAAAATAACATTTTTATCTCCAACGCACGAGATACTGTCTATCGGAAATTCTAAAGATATGCTGTTTTTAAATGTTTTTTGATAATATTTAATAACGGTAACTCATAAAATGCTAAAAAACGCCCTTTTCGGCGTAATATAAAATCTGAAAGCTTTTATCTTTTATTTATTTATTTATTATTTGAAGTGGAGTAGGTAAAGTGTCTTGAAAATAATAATAAATAGGTTGATTCCTGTTTGAGGCAGAAACTGTCTGAAGTCTTCCTTAATAAAATGTAACACCTTTTTCTATGAGGAATTCTTAAATTTTAATAGTTCCTGACCAGCAGAAACACTATCAATTTATTTATCGATCTTCTAGAATTTAATTTCTATGACAAATAAACAATTATTTTATTGCATTATACTTAAACATTTGAGAATATAGATATGATTGAACATACTGTGAAGTAATACTATTTGCTTTCATTCATAAATCACACCTTTCTCTTTTATATCCGCTGTTAAATAAATATCCTCTCTAACGCCATTTCGTTATTAATCGCGCAATAGGTATGGACGAACAAACAGTTTCATATAGCATAAACATGTCCTGTGTTTAGAAATTAAAATAAACAGTAAGTACCACAACTGGAAATTAAACTGGATGCAGTATTTCAAAGCAAATTCAGTTGACAGTAGCAGTTAGTAAGTTAACACTTGGAAGAATAGTTCCTAACTGACTTATTTAAACTTCTAAATACAAAAATCCGAATTTAAATGAACTTGTATAGGCCTAACGCAATAGCGTAACTTTTTTTTTGTTTTTTTACAGTAGCTTTATTAAGTCTCTATCAAAAATCATAACAGCCTGTATTAATTAAGCAATTACATGAAATGCAGCTGCGCAATTAATGCATGTCGATGCAAAAATTATGGGGATTACAGAATGTGTCCTTTTATTGGCATTAAGGGAAAAAGAAGAGTGGAACTTTTGAATGGTATTCTAAAGACGGTACTAAAACCATTCAATGCTGTTACAGCACGAACAGTAAAAAAAGGCTGTAAAGAGTAGACTTTATTTCGTGTCAGGATGTATAAATAGATTCTAAACTGCTAAGATGTATATAATACGTATCTGGTGTGACTTACGATTCTAGTTTTTTGACAAAATTACTACTGTATTAATCTAGCCTATTGTCGAATATTTGAAAACCGGTTTCGATGTAGAAAAAGGGAGAGTAATCTAATTTTATATTCTTTTCACATATGAATAAATAAGGGATCATAAAATAGCTCCAAAAGTTCATAAAAGGGGCAAGCAATTCATGTGCAATTTAAATCCTATTTTTTTTAATATTGGGTTATTTGTTGGCTTAATATTTCTTCCCTTGGTGTGAATTCTTTGTTATTGAAAAATAAGCATTTTAAACTTTCTACACTGCTCAAAAAACAAAAACAAAAAAAATTAAGAGACAGTTCTATATCTCCCGTTCTACTGGGCCGATTGACGAAATTCAACTTGCGTTTTTCATGTCTCGAAAATGTGACTGAGGATATGTATTAGATTTATATACAGCATTGTTATAATATAGGTATTCTCATACAAAATCGGACGTTTCTGAAATGACATGTCGAGTTTTTGCATATTTCGATTCTATGACTGAAATTATGCCAAATCGAACGAGCAGTTTTTAAAAAATGAGCTTTCAAAACTTTCGCTCCTCAATGTTAAACTGAATTTGATATTGTTACGAAAAATTCGGCGGTTGCGCCTGTATGTAAGCTTTCCGGCATAGCACTAGGGTTGCCATAAAATAGTGTATGGTAGGGTTGCCAGATTGGCGACTTTATCGCCCATTTGGCGACCAAATTAGCGATATCCCATGGTCCAATCGGGAAGCTTCTAGAATAACTTCCTGTCGAGATATTTCTCGAAACGTGTCGAACTTAAAGAAAAGCTATATAAACCCTTGCGTTTCTGAGAGCAGTTGTTGCGAGTTGTGAAGAGTGTGATTAAGTGTGAGGTTGTGAGAATAGCTGCTCACTGCGAGTGCTAAGTTACGCGAGAGTTCTGTGAACGGAAAGCAATCGAGATAGTGCTTTGCCGTGAAGCTATCTTTACATTATAGCTTGACAGTGTATTGGTGATTGTTCCACGGTGTTTATTATAAGTCTAGTGTTGCCGTGAAGCTACCTTTACAGTTACAGCCTGAAACTGTGTGGCTGATTGTTTCAGCGTATTTATTGCAGATTTTCGACGCTTTTAATAGTAATTTTGGAACTGTGCTGTAAATAGTGATTCTTGTAAATAAATTGTGCTTTTTATTGTTCTGCATCGTGTTTTCATCGGATACTCTCAAATCTACGAACCCGTAAAACGCAACAATATATATTTATTAATATCTCTTTTTTTACTGGACTTGCTTAATACATTCTTCCAGAATTTGAAATTTAGGCTTAATCCAAATATAGTTCGCACATTTTTAATGATTTATTTTAAAAATTTGTATTTTTAAATATTTTTTATAAATTTTTCGAAACATTTTTATTATAACCTATAAAATTTTTAACATTACCTTAAAGTAAGATGCATTTCTAGAAACACTTGCAAAAAGTTAGAGTTTTTCATGGAAACGTTTCAAAGATATGCATGAATTTACATATTGGCGCCTTTTGAAATTTGGCATCTTTTTTTTGAGCGATAATAACTCAAAATATGGTACGCACGTTGCTAAAATTATTTGAAAGTATAAAAGATCACTGTTTTTCGTTACTATGCAATGAAAATAAGGAAACGAAAATAGGTTGCTATAAATTAAAAATTTCGGCAAATGAATTATTCTTGGGGCAAACTGAAAAGAATGACCCAAAAATTTTTGAATTTTTTTGTGAATTTCGCACCAAATTTTACAAAATTTAATATTTAGGCATAATTTGAGTCGTAAAATCGAAATATGGAAAACAATTGACATATTATTTCACAAAAAGTTCGATTTTGTATCAAAATAACTATATTAGAACAGCTCTATGTATAAATCCAATACATATCTTTAGTCGCGTTTTCGAGACATGAAAAACGCAAGTTGAATTTCGTCACTCGGCTCAGTAGAACGAGAGATATAGAACTGTCCCCGCCTTTTTTTTTGGGCAATGCACTTTTCTTTGCATTGTATTAACTCCAAAATGCATGTATTTAGATAATATTTATAGATAAATATTCCCATTTACTTACCAATATTTATTCCTAAACTATTTATACGCAATATAATTATTAATGCTACATTATATGTTTAGAAATGCACCAATCCTTCCTGATAATTATTATTTTGATCTTAAACGTGTATGTGAACATAATATATTATTAAACCGTATATTACCTAGCGAAGGAACGATATTTTGGTGATCCATGATTGACGAAAATGGAAATAAAAAGTAATGTTTAGTCCTTTTTAATGTAGCTGCCACTAACAGGAACTAGATTAACATCACTTAAATACTGCTGTAGGTGTTTATATGTATGGATGCACCAGTTGAATGTAAGTATTTCCACGCAATTGATGCCTACATATATTCGACGAATATTGTTAAAAAATGTTGGCGTTTTTATAACCTGTAAAATTTTGTCCCATAATTTTTGTTGTGAGTGAATATTTAGACAATAATTATTGGTGAATGCAGCTGTAAATTGAGAAGCTTTCGACCAAAATCAGTGCTTCATGACATCTGCCATTTGTTTTGGTACATTTGACAACTTTTTGGTAAACTACTTACTACGAATTACAGCTATTTTCTAATTTCATCCACTGTTCGAAATCAGTTGTTTCATTTTAGCTGAATATATTAGCTCACTGTAAAGATAAGATGTAAAAAAGAGAGTTTTGAAGCAAAATCTAATCCCGATTATCCAGTTCTTGATACATTAGAAGAAAAACGAAAAGATGCAGAAATGTGCAATTACGTTAGCTTCATCCAAAAATAATTGTCAAAATAAATATTACGCTAATGTTGATTCTTTGAAAAAATAAAATTGTAGACTTAAATGTAAAGATTATGGAGAAAAACTTAGCCATATTTCTGTTAGCAGAAAATGCACCACAGAAGCAGTAGTCTTTGGGTAATATTTCTCCCGAAATACTGGATAATACATTTCTTTCACTTCAACAAGTTATGCTAGACGTAACGTACGACGGCTTCAATAATTTTAAGCTCACTCATATAGGAAAAGCAAAGCTTCGCAGCCAAGGGATCCTACCTAGAAGTTTAAAATGCAGTAACGAAATTATTGAAAAACGCAGAGAATACCTGAACACTAAAAATAAAATTAGAAGTAGTATTTGTAATTTATTTTTAATTTAATCTAGTTTGTTGATAATATATGTTCGGCTCTATATTTATTTTCTTTTGCTACTATTATTATGAGACAAATAAAATTCATCAACTGCTGCTATTCTTATGGGACAGAGGGAGTATATATTTGTATATAATATTATTTGCTCAGTGAAATATTGCTTGTAAAATTCTTATTGGAATTATTCTTAAGGATACAAATATCTACGTATCTGTAAGAATAAACCCCAGCTAAAAGATTAAAGATATCAGTAAAATATCGGTGTAGTGTAACTTTATACAAATATAAGACCTTTGGCGCGATTCCGACCAGAAACAAACCTATGTGGTTTACTTTACTGGTACAGATTTCTGTGCAGATGATCTCCAATAAGAAATAAGTGCAAAGGCAGCGGGTTGCTTAATGCATTGTATTAAAGCGTATTTTAAAATTAATTCAAGATTAGTGTATAAAAACAATCGATTCCTCGTAAGTAGGCCAGAGTCTAACTATTCGAATTTTGTTCAATTAAAGGGATGCTTCAATTAAACGAACTAATAACAAATTCTAAACTAAAATACGTATCGTATCAAATTAAATAAAGAATAATTACGTTCCTATTTTTAGTGCTTTCTTGAATCAAAATGCAGGAAATATTTGTACTATATTTGAGAAGAAAAGATAATATCTGCATGATAAACTTACAATTTTATATTTCAATCCTGCAAAAAATGTATCAAGTGTAATCAGTCTTTTGCAACGCAAATTTTGCAGTTTTGTAAACTCAGCACACATTCAGTGCAGATGTAGGATATTCTTTTTTACTTTCTTGCACAAACTAACGCTGCAATCCGACAGTGATTTTTTTTCCTCACGATTGTTTACAAGCACAAGTGGATCATCATCTTCATCATTGCATTCTCCATCAAATGTTTGACTTCCGGATTTAATGACTTTATAAGGTATTTTCTCCCTCCTTTCTGCGTGCCTTCGTGGTGTAACAGTGGCACACTCGGCGTGTATTCTAGAGCTCTAAGTTCCAGTCCCGGCGGCGTCACCACCAAGATTTGGAGAGTGGATTCCCTAATCCCCAGTTGCCCTTTGAAACTGAATACTCTTCCCTTTAAAACTATTATACTTCCCTTTAAAAGGGGAGTATATATTTAAAAGGGTAGTATGTATCTTCTCCCTCCTTTCTATGTGCTCTTTGTGGTGTAACGGTAGCCCACTCGGCGCGTATTCTAAGGTCCAAGGTTCAAGTCCAGGGTGAGGGCTTTGCACATTTTTTCTGTTTCCTACTTCAAACCAAGCTAAGGACAGTACAACATCACTCTTTTGTATGTTTCTGAAATTTCCTTTCTATTCGTTCCTGGAATTATTCTTTACACAGTAGATTTGCTTGTTGCAGAAAGCGCACTACGGTAGAATTGAGTACACCAGTTATATCAGCAAATCTACAATGGTTTGTATTCAATGTGTATTCATTGGATGCCTTTTAATTTTATCAGTAAAGCAATTTTACTTTAAAATATGAAGTTATTTCTTGACATCTTTGCTTGACATAAGACTTAAAAATTTTAAACAAATTGAATTGAAACACTGTGAATGAATATTGATAGGTACTGTTTATAGCAACAGTAAACGCATAATTGCCACACGCACGAAAATAGATAACTAATTAACATCACGCTAGAATTGCCAAATACACTCACGTTTGTGAAAATTGCAACACCAAGAAGGAATCGTCATAATTGAAT
>KK119572.1:0-52034 GCA_000611955.2 Stegodyphus mimosarum
AAATCTCAATATTAAAAGAATCTAAGGCTTGTATG
This sequence comes from Stegodyphus mimosarum, assembly GCA_000611955.2. Lineage (NCBI taxonomy): Eukaryota > Metazoa > Arthropoda > Arachnida > Araneae > Eresidae > Stegodyphus > Stegodyphus mimosarum. The sequence continues at coordinate 36 of KK119572.1, forward strand.
CGTTTGATGTTAAAAGTGGCTACGAGTGATGTGGAGTCGCATAACTTTTAATTATTGAAATTTTATCCTAGGTTTTGATTCGTAGAAAAATAAAGTGGAAATAATTCCTGAAGTTGTTTCACTCACGTGCAGCGTAAATGCGAAGAAATTAGCCTTGAACTCGTAAAATATATCTTATATACTAAGCCTATTTTAATGCTTGAGGATTTACTTTTGAATTTACTTGATTTGCTTATAAGGTATTTCTCCCACCTTCTTCGCATGCCTTGGTGGTATAGGAGTCAGCACGATGGATGCGTAATCCAGATGTCCGTGGTTCGAGTCCCGTCGAAGGCGATGTTCATTTTTCATCACTCCTCTTCAAAAAAAAAAAAAAAAAAAAAAAAAAAAAAAAAAAAAATCTACATTGGCCACCCTTTAAAAAGGGGAGTAGGGAGTATATAAGGTATTTCTCTCGCCTTCTTCGCATGATTCGGAGGGTTGCCTTCACAGGTGAAGGGTGAGCGAGCCACCGGTCCGTGTTAACGCTTGAGTGTGCACACAACGTGCTGCGCCATTTTCGTCGACGAAGCGTATTAACGTACTGTCTCTTCGATGATAATTGCTACAAGAGCATTTCTTAATGCTATATAGTTTGTAATTGATAACTGTCTAGCTACAGTTAATTAAAATTATATATATTTCTAGAATTAAGAGCTAAAAGTATTAGAATTTAATTGCAATTAGTACTCACGCGAATCTTGCCAAAACGCTTGATTGCTGGTTTGAAAGTGATTAATTAGCTGCTGATTTAATTTAAATTTTGCGCTGGATTTACGGTTTATATAGTCACTCCCAAGCTTTCCCTGTCAGGGGATTGTCAGGATCCTTATAAACCTCCACTTGCTCATCTGCCTGCCAAGACGCCTTCGTGCGGGCTTGGTTGCGATTTTTGGGCGCTGCGTTTGTTGGATATCACGATCATGGACAGAATTAGACTTGTTTTCGAACAATTAATTGAGGAATTAGAAATTGAACGCTGCGATAATGGCGCGCTTTCAGTTCAAAAGGAGAATGACTATAATTTCTATGTCAAAATGCTTACCTGCTTAAACGCGCATCTTGCGAGCACAGGTAACACAGAAAATAAGACACAGGATACAAAATTGGATAAAACTTCGGATAAGGATTTAAACTCGAAAAATAGCGACAATGAAAGATCCAGAAGTCCGATAAATTTGGAGGACACGGATAGTGCAACTGAAAAAGAAATACCACTAGACCATGACACTAGTTCGGACGAGGAATTCTTCACAAAAAGACGGGGGGAACAAACTACCAGAACTAGGGTAGCTAAGCCACCCAATAAAAAATTAAGGCAGGACATTGAAGTAATTAATACTGAAAAATTTCCTCCCTTGCCGCCACGAAAGGAACACATAAAAGATGATGACAAAAAGAAATTAAGTCTGAAAAATAAGAATGTTGTTAAGGATAATATTCCCAAACAAAGCAATAAGGAAACTGCACAATGCAATAACACTAGTGAACAGGATCCCACCACTCTGAAAGTAAGTACAAATCCTAACACTAGTAATAATGATGATATGGATACCACACCAGCTGTAGATAATATTGACATGACAAATAAAAATCAGGTAACTGAAAAGGAATTTGTCCAAAAACAAAGAATACCACCTATCACAGTAAAGGTAAACTGGCAGGTATGGTGTAATTTAAGACAAACATTTACACAGAGAAATATAGATGTTCATGCTACAAACACTAACAAGGGAATTAAAATTTATCCCCAAAACACAGATGATTATAGAGTTTGCGTTCGGCTACTCAGAGCTGCAAACGCTGAGCATTTCTCATTCCTATTGCCACAGGATAGAGATATTAAAGTGGTAATTCGTGGCTTAATGAAAGACACGGAAACCAAGGAAATCATTGAAGATCTGGCTGCACAAAACATAGTTGTTAGTTCAGTCAAGCAAATGACGAGACGACGAAACGGTAAAACAATAAATTTACCGCTTTTCTTGGTATCACTCCCACGAAATGAAAAGTCAAAAGCCATTCATAACATCACTCATTTAGGAGGTTTAGGTGTTAAAGTTGAGGATTACAAGGGTAGGGTGGGACCTCTGCAATGTTATCGTTGTCAGGGGTTCCATCATACCCAAACTGGATGTTTCTACTCCCCAAAATGTGTTCGATGTGCGGGCGATCATTTATCCTATGAATGCCCAAACAAAAATAAAGAAATACCTCCAAAGTGTGTAAACTACCTCGAAGAACATACTTCGAATTTCCGAGGTTGTAGTAAATTCCCTAGAAAAAGACAGAAAGCACAAAGACATTTTCCAGCAGAGTAGTCCAAAATAAGAGTTTTGCTCAGGCACTCCCGACTGGTCTATATGCAGATCAAATAACAGAAGCTCCAAAAGTTTTTGCCGATCTGGCAGAGCTCGTTAGCGTAATTAAAAGCTCCGGCTTTTTGTTCTCAGCACAAACACAACAGAATAAGAATACAAATGAGGCAGTCCTGAAATCCGGCGACCATAATGGCCAGAAATAATCATACGAAAAAATACACAAGAGCAGTAATCTGGAATGCACATAGCCTTCTTCAAAAAATCTCCGAATTCCAGAATTTTCTCACCTCGCATGAGGTGAATGTTGCAATTGTAACTGAAACATGCGAGACACCGTGTAAAAATATACGTATAAGTAATTACCGTATTTACAGATGTGACCGACTCAGTCATAAGGGTGGGGGAGCCGCGATTTATGTGCACAACTCCCTTCAGTCATGCATGATTTCTGAAAAAAGATTAAGCTCACATGAAAGAATTACAGCATCTGTAATTTTACCGTTCCTAGGAACAATCTATTTCACCGCAGTTTACAATGCACCCTGTGCACAGCTCACAGAAGAAATTTTAAAAGACATGTGTACAAGCAATCATCAGTTCATCGTAGAGGGCGACTTGAACGCAAAGAATAAAGAGTGGGGATGCAGGCAGACTAACAATAACGGAAAAACCCTCTACGACTTCATCAATAATTATCCAGTTGCGATTGAAATCCCTGCAGAATACACCTATAGACCAGCAGACCCACGTAGAGCAGAAATCTTGGATTTACTTTTAACTAATACATCATTTCCCATGACTATAGAAGTAATGCACGAACTAACATCTGACCACTTGCCAGTAATTATCACCCTTGGGGTAGCAAGAGATAGAACAACTGAAAAGGTAAGATTAACTGATTGGAATCTTTACAAAGATAGTCTGCAAATTAATCCTCCCAATTTAAATTCCTTAAAAAAAACAGACATCGACGACGCAGTTGAAAACTTCACAAAAAGAATTAATTTGGCAATTGACAGCGCATCAAAATTTATTGATAAGAAGCAATTTGAACATTTTCTTCCCAAGAACATAAGGGACCTCATCAAAGAAAGAAACCAACTACGTAAAAGATGGCACATTACTTGGAGCCCAAGTATTAAAAAAGATTGGAACAAATTAAATAGAGATATTAAAAAGAAGATCACAGAGTACCGTAACTCCGTTTGGGAGGAATAATTATTAAACCTAAATCCAACAGATGGCTCCATCTGGCGGTTAGTAAAGTCACTAAAAAGAAAACCCTGCAGTAGCAGACCCATTTATACAGACGATTTCACTGCAATCTCAGATAAAGACAAAGCACAATTTTTTGCCAATCATCTAGAAGAACAGTTCATGCCAAATAGAGAGCCAAGAAATATTAAACTCACTTATGATATTTGCTACTTTGTTAAAGATTGGCTTAACGCCCCCACGGTAAGAAATTTAGCCAAATTTGCTACACCATTGGAAGTCAAAGACTTTATTAAAAGATTGCAAATTAGAAAAGCACCTGGTTATGATACAGTTAGTAATGCGGCTATTAAAAATTTACCAGACAACTGCATCATTAAATACACAAGTTTAATTAACGCATGTTTAAATTTAAGTTATTTTCCCATTGCATGGAGGCATGCAAAGGTGATTCTTTTGCCCAAGCCGGGGAAAAATCTGACGAAGCCTGATGGGTACAGACCCATTAGTCTGCTTGCAGGCTTTGGGAAAGTATTCGAACGCATCATCCTTAACAGACTTCGTCCTTATTTGAGCATATTACATCCGGAACAATTCGGATTTCGACGGCAAACAATTCGGATTTCGACGACGGATTTCTTTCTACAACTAAGCAATTAGTTAGGCTTACAGAATTTTGCGGAGACGCACTACATAAGCGACAAAATGTTGCTCTCCTCATGCTAGACGTGGCGAAAGCTTTCGACCGCGTCTGGCATGAGGGGCTCATCTACAAATTAATCACATTCAATATTGATAGAGAACTAATTCTGCTTATAGTTTCATTCATCTCCAACCGGACCTTTACAGTTTCCGTTGGGAAAGACTACTACACAGTAAGAAGAATCAACGCCGGAGTCCCCCAGGGGTCCATCCTCGGCCCAATATTATATTTAATATTCGTAGCAGACTTTCCCAAAGATCAAATAAATCTAAATTATTTCTTAGGATGCTATGCGGATGACACGGCATTGGCCGTTAAGTCCGCTAGTGCCAATCACGCAATAAGAAAACTTCAAGAGCAAATTCCGGCCATAGAGAAATGGTGTCAAGATTGGAGAATCTCGATTAACACGAAAAAATCAAATCTCTTAATAATTAGAAGAAAGAAAAGAAAAACTCCTGTGCAAGGGCATATTGAAATTTTCGGAGGTATTGTTCCGCAGGTAAGGAAGGCCACCTACCTAGGAGTTACACTAAACGAGCAATTAACATGGTCTGACCACGTTACTACTGTGCGAAGTAAGGCGCATGCAATCTTCAATAGTCTAAAACCACTTTTAGGAAAGTACTCTAATTTAGATCTAAGAAAGAAAAGGCTTCTGTATCAATCAACTATAAGGCCAATTCTCTCATACGCCGCACCTGCCTGGTCAGCAATGAAAGAGAAAGATTTAAGCAAACTGCTAATAGTGCAGAACAAGGTTATGAGAGCGATGACTAACGCTCACAGATACGTGAGCAACAGTACCCTGCACCACGACCTGCAATTCCCCACTCTGGATGATTTCCTGCATAAACTAAACCGAAATTTCTATAAAAAAGCCCTGCTGTGTGAGCATTTGACTTCTTTAAATGTCTTCAACTATATACTACTGTCAGGAGACGAAGATTTAAGACCCTTTGCGGCTCACCTCACCCGTGACTCGAACTTTCCCACTTAATTTTAGCGGTAGGTCACGATTTAATATATTTATTCGTATTTATTCGTATATTTATTCGTATTTATATTTATTCGTATTACTTTACTATTATGTATTGCATTTACTGTATTTAGTTCACTTTAATTGTATTGTATGTTCATGTACTCATTAAATTATGTATTTTATGTATTGATTTGTATTGCATTTTATTCACAAGAAGACCACACCACAAGTCTGTCCATGATCGTTGCTTGGTTTTTCCCGCCTTTTATGTAGGCCCCCTTTTCCTACCTCTGAACGGATATAAAACTTGAGGACCGACTAATTGTGAAGTGCCCCAATGGCAACCTTGATTGAGCCAGACACACGGCTTAATGCTGTATTCTGGCGATACTGGCGAGAGGTCCGTAGTTCGATTCCCGGCGAAGGCGTTGCTCATTCTGCATTCTTCTGCTTCCAAAAATACCTAATGTCTCTACATGCTGTACGTGTTTCTTAGCCCGTAAATTACCCATCTACCAAAAATTCACACTAATCTGTAAAAGATAATTCTGAAGAGATTAAATTTGTTTTAAAATAATATATTAATTTCCGTTCGTTCGAAAAAATACAATAAATTGCAATTCATTTTAACAATGAGAAACATTTAAGCGTAGAATTCAGTAATGTGCAGTAATTTGTATGTTATTTAAACGGAATTGAATTGAATTATTATTCTAACTAATATTATAAATGCAAATGTGAGTTTGTTTGCTTGTTACGCTTTCATGCCTTAATTACTTAACCGACCATCATGAAATTTTCAAGGAATATTTTTGACGTATTAGAAAAGGTTATAGGCTCTAAATGTAACTAATCTGTTGCAACTTAAACTCTATAATAGCTTTTATAGCTTAAAATGATTGTCGTTGTGTAAGCATAAAATGTTGAAAGTTTCAAAACGATAAGTCAAACGATGTAAAAGTTTGTCTGCGCGCGCAGGTGCGTGGCTTAAACCACGCAAACATTGTTAACCTTTTCTAATACATCAAAAATATTTCTTGAAAATTTCATGACGATCGGTTAAATAATTAAGGCGTGAAAGCGTAACATTTATTAATTCGGCGTTTATTAATTTTTATTTGCTTAATTTAATTTATTATTTAAAATCATTCAGGATTTCCGGCTTTTGGCTCTTCTTTCACAAACATTTTTGAGTCATCTCTACATATAATAAAAGAAAGAGTCTGTGTGCGTGTGTGTGTGTGTGTCTTTCGTTCGAGCTGCGCGTAAGCTAATAGACCCAAGACTACGAAATTTGGTACATATGTGCATCTAGACAACAGCCAGTGCACCTCGAAGCGATGTTTTCGAAATTCGAATTAGATCATTTTTTATTTTATGTTTTTTGACAAAATCGCGTCATTTTGAGACATAATGGGTTATAGGAAAGCGAGATATTACTCTATACATTTCATTTTCATATCGTCGTGAAACGCAGGCACTAGCTATTTTACGAACTTAAAATAAATTAAGTATTTCAAGAAATCGATTAAATACGAATTTATTTAGCAAAGTGAGCTTTACACCTTTACAACGGAATTTTTTTTTAATTTATTTTTAAAAATGTACTGTTTATTTTCCTATCATTTTTGAACACGTTAAACTTTAATCCTTCCGACTCCTTTCACAAAAAGAATTTTGGAAAAATATAATATTTTTTGTATTTTTTTTTTAATTTTTTAAATGAAGCTTCCGAATACACTTCTCACATCTCACATATTTTAAAATATGGTTTTGACAACAATTTTTTTATTCTTATTGTTGTTCATAGATTTTTGATGAAATCGCATCATTTTGAATAGTTTCATTCTTTTAGAAATGGGGGTTCGGCAACGTTTTTCATCGTGTTTCTTATGTCCCTTTTTTAAAGAAATTGAAAAGTTTAAGAAATTGAAAAATTGTTTCTTTTTGCAAAGGTAAATTGAAAGAGCCAGTGCACCTCGAAGCGATTTTTTCGAAATTCGAATTAGATTATTTTTTATTTTATGTTTTTTGACGAAATCGTCTCATTTTGAGACATAATGGGTTATAGGAAAGCGAGATATTACTCTATACATTTAATTTTCACATCGTCGTGAAACGCAGGCACTTAGCTATTTTACGAACTCAAAAGAAATTTCGTATTTCAATAAATCGATTCAATACGAATTTATTTAGAAAAGTGAGCTTTACACCTTTACAACGGAATTTTTTTTTTAAATTTATTTTAAAAAATGTGCTGTTTATTTTCCTATCATATTTGGACACGTTAAACTTTAATTCTTCCGACTCCTTCCTTTCACAAAATTAATTATCCTAATAAATTAATTAAACAATTTATCTTTGCAAAAGGAAACAATTTTTCAATTTCTTAAAAAAAGTGACATCAGAAATACGATGAAAAACGTTACCAAACCCACATTTCTAAAAGAATGAAACTATTCGAAATGATGCGATTTCATCAAAAATCTATCAACAGCAATAAGAATGAAAAATTGTTGCCAAAACCATATTTTAAAATATGTCGGAAGCTTCATTTAAAAAATTTAAAAAAATACAAAATATTATTATTTTTCCAAAATTCTTTTTGTAAAAGGAGTCGGAAGGATTAAAGTTTAACGTGCCCAAAAATGATCGGAAAATAAACAGTACATTTTTTAAAATAAACTTTTTTAAAAAAAAATTCGTTGCAAAGGTGTTAAGCTCACTTTTCTAAATAAAAGGACACACCTGAGACCGATAACCCCGTAAGTTCTTCCAACTATTTTTTCTTTGTTAAGAATAAAACCCTCCCTTGCATACGGCCCTGATGTATTACCAGAAAAATATATACATCTTGAATTTTTAACAAACTGATTGCACGAGATGTGTATTAAACATTTGTTAAAACATAATTATATTCCCCTTCTTAACCACCACCATAACTACATAAAACATTATATAAAAATTCTACAGTAATAACTGTTTTTTCTTTGTGAAGAATAAAACCCTCCCTTGCATACGGCCCTGATGTATTACCAGAAAAATATACACATCTTGAATTTTTAACAAACTGATTGCACGAGATGTGTATTAAACATTTGTTAAAACGTAATTATATTCCCCTTCTTAACCACCACCATAACTACTTAAAACATTATATAAAAATTCTACAGTAATATAAATAACTCCATGCCATTTCTGATGAGTCAAAACGTCTTAAGAAGCTGATAAGTAAGGGGCCGCATAGCGGCTAGTTGGGAAATAATACGTAGCAGTGTTACTAGATTTCGTGGCGATACTCTCCTCGTAAACACAAAATATCCGAAGCTTATAGGTATTGAAGAAGGGCAGTATTTACTGAAATTTTATGCATTTTTAACTTAAAAAATAAGTAAGAGGAACTAAAATTTTATCCTGATTATCCTCGTCAGGCAATAATAAAAAAAAATCAAATTATTTTCTTTTCTTTTCAATAGTCTTTGAAGCTTATTTAAGGACATGAACGCGAGAGAAGCCACGGATAAAAGCTAGTATAATATTAAAGCACTTGAGAAATATTTTTCCAAGGGAAAGAACGCCTTCGGGGAGTACTTTTTAATCGTTATTTGAAATGAAACTTTAAAATTTATTTTTTACTTTTGCTTTTAATTGACTTTACTTTTTAACCCTTAAGTATAGACGTTCATTTTCCGTTACGTAAACACTGAGGAAGGGTGTTTCAGTACAAAATATATAATTTGTTTAAAGGTCTCTTGGCACATTCACTATCGGACTCTTGCAGCTGAGCCCACTAGCGGCCGAGCGGTAAAGACGCTGCACACTGGTAGTTCGGTCCGAGGTTCGAATCCCGCGAACGAGCTGGCTGCATGGGCGCTTTGGTGGTTTTTCCCACGTGTATACGAGCCAGTTTCCCTTAGAAAGTCCTCCACGAAGACATCCCTCTCTTTAGGCAGATAGCCCTTGTGTGCTTTGCTATAATTGAATAACCTAACCTCTTGCAGCTGAAATATAGGTAGGCACTTTTTCTTCTCAGCCTAGGGGGAGGGAGGGAGCATGTTTTACACTTTTTAAGGGTATGCGTTACATCTGGGTTAGAATAAATTCCGCTGGAAACTCCTAAATACACATTTTTATTTCTCGGTTCACAGTTGGTTTTCGAAGCCTTCATTCCATATGTGGTTTCACTCATTCTGATGAAAATTCCATCCAAAAATTAGTTTTTTCCAATTTGGCACTATCTCTTATCAGGCCAGCTGCTGAAATGATTGAAGTAGTAATACAGCCATCCATCCCTCCCCCTCATGCGAGAAAAAAAATAACGTAAATGCAGAGTTGAGGTTATAAGGTATTCGCCCGCTTTCTTCGTATGCCTTCGTGGTGTAGTGGTCTGCATGCTCGACACGTAAGCGAAAGGTCCGTGGTTCGATTCCCGGCGAAGGCGTTGCTCATTTTTCATATTTTCTGCTCCGAAATAACCTAAGGTCTATATGACCGCGGCCTAATTTTAAAAATTGTTTTAAAAAAATTAATGTATAGAGCTTAATAAAAATTTGGGAATAATTATATTTTATGTCAGCTTGAAAGTACTGAAAAAAAAAAAAAAAAGCAGAATGACTGTATTACTTATAAGCAGTTTCGTAGTTCTAGAACATTGGCGCGGTCATACGACCCCACCTCTGTGTTTAAGGATTAATCTACTTTCACTTTCTACTTTAGCATTCAGTATGTGAAATCATCAATAATAATATAATAATGATAATAAAAATGACATCACGCAACCAAAAGTATATACTGCTTCGTAAATTTCGAATAGAGTTTTTAATGTTTATTTCAAGGACCAATTTCTTTTCATAGTGTATAATTTTGATGTGTGGGTGGATAAGTTCTGGATCACTTACCTTTTGCAGAGCAATCAAAATAAAACCTGCTACTATTATTTTTTATTTATTATTATTTGTCAAGAATTTAAAATTTTTTTCTTGTTTAAAGTTTAGGAAATTATGGTGTATTTTTTAATAAACTGCAGTAGAGTAGTTCAGATGAATGTATCTGTCCTGTTTATTGATTAATGCTTTGAAAAACCAGGCTGATCTGTGTTTGTGTAATATATGGCATTAGAAACATTGCTTTTTTTTAATTGCATTAATATTGAAACATACCATTTACATTGTTAAAATTATAATTAAATTATTAAGATGCACATGTATTGCTGTTCTATGAGTGTTGGAGATTTATTAGACAAATGATTCATATTTAAATCTTGTCTGAACATTACAGTGTTTAACAGAATGTTTTTACCACTTGCTGCGAGACAATATTTTTTTTTTCAAAGTTGTTACGAAAGTGCAAAGACCTTCTCACTCTAAATTACAGATCTTTATTAGTGAGTTCGTGGTATTTTTCAAGTCATGATTGGAATTAGGTGTTTGATTTTGTGTATCCTGAGGTTATTGTTTTTAAATCACCAATATGTTTAATGTTTTACAAGTTGATTAAATTTGAAAAATATTTAAAGAATCTTCTGTATTACCATATCCTGTTTGGAAGCAGAGTTTAACAGTACCTAGCACTCTGTTATGGTTTGCTTTGATGTGAAATCACTATAAAAGACTCTTCCTTAATATATGCGAGTGCTTCAACAAAAGGCATCATGAATTGCATGCTACAATTTTGAAATATCAAGAATTCCTATGACTAACGATTTCGTCTAATGATCCATTGCCCAACCCATTAACCTTTGGAGATGTTACGAAAACATAAATTTTACTGTACTAGAAGGTTTGCTCTTTTTGATTGAGGTCAACTAGTGTCACGAAGTCAATGTCCACTACTACGTTGAATGAAGGGATGTCTTGAGTAAAGTGATGTCACTGTCTCAAGCATCAGAAAGACAAAGGTTTAATGTGGAAAGAACACAATACTGTCTGCATAAAGAAACCATGCAAAAACCTTTCCTGAGTCCCATCTCACTTTTATTCAGAAGCACTGTCTTTTTATATGTCTTCTGGTTGTGAGATAATGTAGTAACTACTTTATGTAGATTCTATTACTGTCCATCTTGTTTGTGGTTGCTGTTTAGGCCTGTTTAATTAGAACTCTCGTATAATTCAGGCACTTCTCATAGTATATATTAAGATTTTCAGTACTGATGAAATTAAAATTTGTGATCTAACCAGTAGCATTAATTTAAGCTTTGATTTTCCTCTCTTGGAGAATCCTAGGCAGCTTCAGTTATCCTGAATAACTGGGATCAGAGCTCATTTCCTCAGTTTTGTTTTTTTCTTGCAAGCCATATGTGTATTTTATTGTAATGGAAGTGAGTGAAATTTACTTACTTGTTTTATATATTTATTATTTAATGCTTTGTTTCAGTAAAGCTAGTATAGTGAGAAAAGAATGAGAATTTTTTATTTATTTGGTGCAGATTATTAACATGAGCCCTTTTTTATTCCATTTAAAGTGAAATATTCAAATATTTATTTTTTGTAAGCCGTAAATTTAAATGCATAAGTTTATTTTTTTCTGGACTGTGTTAAAGAAAAAAATTCCTTTTTCTAAAAGTAAACTATGGAAAATTTCCAGATAATTTTTTTCCTGCTTTTTCAAATAGTTTCCCTTCGACTAAAAAATTTGTCCCACTGGACCTTGAAAGTTGGCAGGCATTCTGCAAAATATGCATCAATCATTCTTCCAGAATTCTCAGCTGTACTTCTATTTGCAGCTCTTACAATAAAACATTTGTAAGTCTCTCTGCACAATCAACCAAATAATCACAATATTTGACCCATTTTCTTTTTGCACTTTGTAAAAGGGTTTTCATAGATTGCTGCTTGTTTGTCACGCCCTCTACTGGATGCTTTATTTAGAATGCAGTAATAGTAGTTCAAGTTATATGGTTGTTCATAAAAACGAAAGGGGGCTCATCGAGAATCATAGTTACATCAAATAAAACACAGATGTTATAATGTCATTCTTATCCGTAATTGGTGTTAAATTATGCTGCTTCATAACAGTATCATGTTTGAAGAGATAATACTTGAGTACCTTTTTCTCATAACTAAAGATAGTCCAAGTCCTTCTTTGTTGAGATAAAATAATTTGCATGTTAAAAGTAGGAAGTAGTTAATAAAGTATCATTAAATAATGAAAAAAATTGACAGCTTGTAAATGAGCTATCTGATTTTAATTTTCTATGCCATGGAAAGGATTGGCTGTCTAGGTAACTGGAGAGCTTTCTTGCATTTAAAAAACTATGCGTAGTTTTATTTATTGTACACTGCCAAATTATAGTCGCATTAAGTCAGTTCACAAGTTGAAAAGTTAAGTTGTTTATATTTTTATTTGTGTGTTTAGTGTGTTAATGTTAAATTTTTTATTGTTTTTGAATGAATTTTTTTGCTTAAACTTCCATGTTAAAAGATTCTAATTTAAAAATTTTATTATAGCACCGCCCGTTGACGAGGTCCCTCACCAAGCCCGAGGGTCGGATCACGAGATCCCAAACTAAACGTGGAGGCCCTCGGGTAGGATCCCTATCACGTAAGCTTCATTTAATTTTTGCATTTTATTTTATGCATTTTTTATTCATTGCTGAACTGTTATAGTAAATGATGAATAATTAGGCACATTTGTAGCCATGTATTTATATTTGGGTATCATGTGATGTAAGTAAAAAAAAATCATAAAGAATGGAAAGAAGGAAAATTGATCAAATTGAAGGATGTAATCATTTCGGACCTTCACTTGAGCTTTGAAATATCGAGCTATACCAAGCTGTCAGCCGAATAAGGTAGTAGATGCTGTTTTTGTAATGGTTCGATTTTAACCTTGTTGAGCAAAAACATAAAGATTTTTAGTAGGGAATCAAGTTAGGTGAATTTGATGGCCACCTCCTGTGAGCAGTGTTTTTATGCTGGTCCTCATTCAGAAATTTTGATTTATGCAGACATTCATAATTATCCTTAAGAATAAATATTGGAAATAATATAATGCTATAGCATGGAGTCTCACAATGGGTTTAGTAATATTTCAGTGTCATAGAATTGATATACTGCACTTCACTGTGCAGATGACTGCAGTATCTTAAGGAAATTACATCCTGCAGTGTTTACATTGCTATTACAGGCATGGTGTTCCATTCTGCTCTGCTTTTGGCAGTGACGCTCACAGGGACAAAATGTCATTGTACTGAGGGATACAGTTGTTTGGTAGGATGTTTGATATGACACTTATTGTTACTAACAGAGGCTCTTTAAAGTCTTTAACATAAATTTGCTATATTTTTTAGAATTATTCAAAATTTGTCATATTTTGAAATGTTGGCTTTATTTTCTGTTTAACACTCTATGTGACGTAGATGAAAATAATTCATTCATGTTATGTTCATTTTTGTTCTTTTACTGCTCATAGTTAAAAAGTATTAACTTATTTTTAATGACCAGCAAACAGATGTTTTTAGATAAATCTGGTATTAATTACAATGAGAAAGTTATTTCTGTACACTGATAAACATAAATTTCAGAAGTATAACAAAGGTTTTAAATTAGTGGACGACTGTTGATCAGTATATAATATCTGATACAAAATGGCTGATAAATGATCAGAAAGTTGTCATGAAGCAAAATGGCTGAAATTCTGAATTTTTATTTTAGGTGGGAAAAGAGCATAAATTCCATATGATGATGTGGAAACATTTCCATTCCAGGCAGAGATAGCTCGATTGGGATGAGCCTCATCATCAACACCTTCTACCCCAATAAAGAAATTTTCTTCGGGAACTGATTCCAAACTCATCGGATGTAAGTAATTCTGATGATATTTGACGTGTTGTAGCATGTTAAGATTGCAAACTAAATGAGATAGTATACGAAGTCAAGAAATAACATTAGGGCCTTGTGACCATAGTTTGATTTCATTGCAAAAATTGGTTCATTGGTTATAAATTCATTGGTTATAAATTATTTCAGTTTTACCGAGGGCCTCAATAATTTTGCTAGCATGACTGCTGCTACAGTAGGACAGTACATCTTAACTAGCAAGATTATGGTTTAAAATTAGTTCTTTGGAAGATATAAGTAAATATAATGTGATGAAAAAATTAGCATCTGAATTAAAGATATCAATTTTTTATTTAGGCACTTGATAAAATCAAGTATGGGTCTCTCAGATCCTAGCAAGCTGAACACTGTAAGGATCTGGACATTGAAATCATTCCGAACAAGGAGGATAGAGCCATGACCATCATTGACACTGATACTGGCATGACCAATGCAGATCTAGTAAACAACTTGGGAACAATTGCCAAGTCTGGTACCAAAGCATTTATGGAAGCATTGCAGGCTGATGCTGGTATCTCTATGGTTGGACAGTTTGGCGAAGGTTTCTACTGAGCTTACTTGCCTGTAACATTAAAACATAATGATGATGAGCAGTATATTTGGAAATGATCAGCTTGGTGGATCTTTCATTGTCCAACTTGATCATGGTAAGTTATTTAGTGGCAAACTGCAGTATTAATTTTACTATATTAAGTATAACTGAGATTTCTTTGTAGAAGTTTATATAAGATTAATGTTCAGATAAATTTACAGTTTAAGTGTATCATTTTAGTTGTAAGCATTGATGAATTTAGATGAGTGGGATGATTGAATGAATCTATAGGCTCCTGACTTCAAATTAATCTTTATAATTAGAACTCCATTTCTTTAAATAGCTTTAGTCCACATTTTTTATATTCCAAAATAATCTTTATTAAAGCTCTTAGCAAGCATAAACAGTTCTTTAGAACAACAACATTGAATAATCTTTTAACCATTATTTCGAAGTTCAAGCCACAACAGTATTCCCTTCACAGTACCTAAGTTACAGCAGAGCATATTATTACCTTCAAAACACACTATTTACAAAAATATTATACACATATATAAATGCTAATCCTGAAATCACACAGGGGTTTTATTGTCCATCCTATATGAGAGTGTTTTGCAGGAAGCTTTTTAATTTTAGAAGGTAAGTCTGTTGGAGGTTTGGCAGACATTGTTCTTATTGATGCTGTTGATTTCTTTGTAGTAACATCTGGTGTTTGCAAGACATATGTAGTCTTTAACTGTAACATCTTTGTGATTGATTTTTGCAGTAAAATATTTTTCTTTTCTGTCGACCACTCGTAAGGAGGTTCTAATTGCTTTTTAACTCTTTCTTTGCGAATAAACGCATGTGTTATTGTTTTCAAGTCTTCAAGGATGAATATTTGTTGGACATATTTATCGGATACTGTTCTTGCTCCAATTTTTTCCATAGTTTTCTTATCTGCTTGACAAAAATATCAGACGGTGTAGGAGATGTGCTATCTGGGTAGAATTCTCCAGGTAATCGTATATTTTGTCCATAAACCATTTGCACAGTGATTCAAAGTCTTCCTGCATAGGTGTGTACAGGCCAAGAAGAACAGTTGGGAAGTCTTTCACTCCAGGCCAGGCTAATGTGTGCCATAAGTGTGGTCTTGAGAGATCTATGGAGGCGCTCGACCTTCCCATTAATGGAGGTGTTCGACCTTCCTATTAATGGAGGTGCTCGACCTTCCCATTAGTTTGGGGGTGGTAAGCTGTTGTATGTTGCAATTTTATTCGACACATTTTTTTTAAACAACTCTGAACTAAACTGTGCTCTATGATCTGTGACTAGGCAACATGACATACCAAATCTTGAAAACCATTTAGAATAAAATGCTTTGGCAACCGTGTCTTGCTGGAATGTTGTTAAGTACCCCGTGTAAAGTATATCCAGTTAAGAGTACTAGTTAATGCAGGTGAGACAATAAATATTCCCATATGATGGCAGTAGGGGTCCGATGAGATCAGACAGACAGATGGAAAGAAATACAGGAAACACCAAAACATCACCATGGGCAAAACTGGTATTGCCCCATTGCACTAACCAACTATGAAAGGGCACCCTCACGGGGCATGCTAGCGTCGTGCTCGGGCATTTGTTTATATTGCAGCGTTCATAATAGTTACATATTAATAGTGCATAATTTGCATTGCAGGTAATATTGACATAAGATATACTTTACACTTGCTACTTTGCAATAAATACAATAAATACAATGGATAAATACAATAAGTCATTTAGAGATGTATATACATATTTCTTTTGTGTTTCAGTTTGGAGCTTTGTTGGTGGGGGGGGGATGGTTATGCTACGTGGTTTGTTGCTTGTGTGGTATTTTGTTACACGGTTCGTAGTTTATAAGTTCAATCTTAGCATAGTTTATATTTCAGCACACAGTTAATGAATTCATTTCATGGTACATAGTGTTGAGTATGTAGTACTGGTATATCTGTCATACATTGCACACACAGTATAAAGTAGTTCCTAGTTTGTAGTTTGTGTAGGTATAATAAAAGTTACAGGTATCTCAATAAATGGAGATATTTAAGTGTGTTTTCTAAAGGCACTCCTGTATAGTAAGAGGGTGAAGAGTGGATATGCTTATTGTTGCATTTTCTGAACTTGGATAATAATTTCGTGTTGTATGCTATGGATAATTATTTCGTGTTGTATGCTATGGATGGCAAAGGTCGAATCCTTGGTGGTGTAGGTTGTGACGTCTTGTTTAGTTTGTTCCACTTAAGAACTTCTATACTTTCAAAGTAGATTCAACTAATAAGTAGAATTCAAGAATTCAAACATTTTTATTTTTAAAACAATTCACATGACATTAAGCTAGCACAACAACACGTGCTTCAAGACAGACTTGGTATAAACGCCATTACAGTTATAGTTATTTTAAATATAAATCACATCCCTTCCTCCAGTTTATATAAACAATAATAAATAATGACAAATAATATCAATACAAGTACATTCACAATATGCTAAACAATAAACAAAGTTACATAATAATGATATATGCAATATGTTACATTATTTTATTCCATGACAAAGTCTCTATACCTTGAAGGTTGTCTGATCAACCATCCACTTCTTGTTACAGTATTATTGGACAAATTATTTGACAAATTATTTTGTTGATTTCCTCTATTAATAGGCACAGAAAGATTATCAGGACTTCTATTTGAATATTCCTCTTTATCTAGTAATATATCATCATAATCATTATTAACTTTGTAAGGTGATTTTGAAAGTTTTATATGGAGTCTGTTTCTTCGTAATATTTCCCCATTTGAATTTCTTACAATATAAGATCTAGGAGCTTTATGTTTTGAAATTATTTCATCTTTATCCCATTGTCCAGTTCTAAAGTTGAACAAGGTTATACTATCTCCATGGTTTTAACTCAGGCAGTTTCTGTGCACTCATGATAATATTCCTATCATGATAATATTTTTGCCTAGCTTGAAGTGCTCGAAATTTAGAATAAGGTTTGTTTACTTTAGTATTTAACAATTTATTACTGATAGGTAATTTGGTCCTTAATCTTCTATTAAATAAAAGTTGTGCAGGAGACAAATTTATTCCACGAATTGGGGTATTTCGATATTCCATTAAACCTACACTTATATCTTGCATTTTTCTTATGATATTTTTCGCTATTCCTATGGCTTTCTCAGCCAGACCATTACTTTTCGGATATCTGGGGCTACTAAATTTAAGTTCGAAATTTCAATCCTCAGCAAATTTCTTAAATAAGTAGCTATTGCAGGGATTATTGTCGCAAATGACTTCATTTACGATACCATACCTGGCAAAGATGCATTTTAACTTTATCATGATTTCATTTGCTGTCTTATCTTTTATGTTAGAAACCTCAATCCATTTAGAGTAATAATCAATAACTACTAAGTAATTTTGATTACCAAATTGCAAGATGTCAATGTCGAGCAATTTTTTCGAATGGTTTAGTTGGAATTTCATGTTGCATTAGAGGTTCTCTTTGATTTCTATTTCTGAATTTTTCACATATTTCACATTTAGAAACAAGCTGCTCAATGTCATTTGCCATACCTGGCCGGTAAAAAATTTCACGGGCTCTATTTTTACATTTCTCAATTCCAAAATGCGCTTCATGAATTAACTGCAATATATCTTTACTCAAACTATAAGGTACAACTAATTTTTCATTAATAAATAACAAACCGTCATTAATGTAAAGATCATTTTTAACTTTAAAGTATGTTTTTACACTATTGTCTACTTTTTGTAACATTTAGGCCAACCCTCTTTAATATATTTCATAACTATTTGCAAATCTGGATCTGCTCCAGTTTCTTTACTAAATTGCACCACTCTTCTTTCACTCATAGGCAAATATTTTGAAATAATGTGAACAACATTTAACATTTCAGGATCATCACTAATAGTTTCATTCACAGGATATGCACATGACAAAGTGTCAGCAAAAAGCATTTGATTTCCTGGAACATAGTTTATCTCAAATTCATTCTTTAGTAATTTTAAGATCATCCTTTGCATTCTAGAAGAGATTTTATGCAATGGTTTCTTAACAATTGCCATTAATGGCTTATGATCACTCTATACTGTGACTTTTAGAACATAAACAAAATTTTGGTACTTTTCAAAAGAAAATACTATGGCCAATAGCTCTTTTTCAATCTATGCATAGTTTTTTTCACTGTTAGTCGGGCTGCGCGACACAAATGATACAGGCTTACCCTTTTGAATTAGACACTTTCCTAGGCCATTCTTCGAACTGTCACACTGTATAATTATATCGTCATTACCACTGAAGACTTTTTAAACTGGAGCTTTAGTTAGCAGTTGTTTGATGTTGTTAAATGACTCTTCCTGAGTCTCTCCCCAATTAAATTCTACCTTTTCTTGAATGATTTTCCTTAAAGGAGCAGTGATTTTAGATACATTAGGTATGAATTTTGACAGAAAATTTAACATTCCTAACAACCTCCTTACTTCAGTTTTTGATTTTGGTGTTGGCATATCAATAATTGCTTTAATATGACTAGGATCGGCTTTTACACTTGACTCAAAAATAATTTGGCCTATATATTTAACTTCCGGTACCCTATATTGTAATTTATCAGGATTCAATTTTATATTTAGAGACCTAGCTCTTTCAAGAACCTTGGAGACAATTATATCATGAGTAACCTCATCAGATCCTGCAATTATGATATCATCAAAATAAATTTCCACACCCTCAATATCACCAAATTATTATTGGTTTCTTTTCTGAAATACTTCTGGGGCGGAGGATATTCCAAATGGCATTTTATTAAATTTATATCTTCCATAAGGGGTATTAAATGTACATAGTTCAGAACTAGTTTCATCTAGTGGTACATGCCAAAATCCATCTTTTAAATCTACAACTGAAAATACTTTTTTACCTTCTAACCTACTAATTATATCATCTGGAGAAGGAATTTGATAGTGTTCCCTTTTAATTACTTTATTTAGATCTCTAGGATCCAAGCATAATCTAAGATTCCCATTAGGTTTTTCAACTATAACCAAACTTTGAACCCAATCAGTTGGTTTATTTACTTTCGATACTATCCCTTCTCTTTCAAGTTTATTTAAAGTATCTTTTAATTTAGGCTGTAAAGCCTGAGGAACTCGTCTTGGGGGGTGTATTACTGGTATTGCATCATCTTTAAGGGTTATATGGTACGGTTCATCAGGAAATTGCCCTGTACCTGTAAATACATCTTTATACTGAGCAATTAAATCATTTTTATTCATGATATTGCACTTTAAGGAATCAATCCTTTCAATTAGTTTTAATGCAGAACAAGCTGTTAACCCTAATATAGGCTTTGATCTTACATCAAGAACATAAAACTGCAAAGGCACATTCTTAAGCTTTTCAGTTGAACAATTAATTATAAGAGTACCTTCTGGTTTCAACTTAAAATTACCATATGTAGTTAAGAACAAATCAGTTTCATTAAGTTTAGGCTTAAGTTTAATATAATTTAAAACTTATAAAAGTAAAATATTTACTTCTGCACCAGTATCTAACTTAAAATCAACCTTGAAAGACTTGTTACTTACATATATTGTAATACTTTTCACCCATGTTTTACTTACCTTGTGAATATCCTTATTTACTTCATCATTAGAATTTGTTAGTTCTTTGATTGATTTTGCATTTATTTTAAATTCACTATGCCCGTTTACTGGTGGGTCTACTATCATTACAGAGTCAGCAAATACACTATGTTCATTATATATACCAAGTTCATTATTTGGTATTTCAACTTCATAAATGTTCTTAGGACACCTCGCGGCAAAGTGGTTCCTTTACATTTCGCACACGTCTTTCCGAAAGCTGGACAGTCCCGATATTTGTGTCTTCTTCCGCATTTCTTGCAGTCATATTCTAATGTTGATTGCTTCTGCTGCGACGGCAACTTCAGTGGCACTGCCAGTTTTGATTGATGCTGCTGTTTTCTATATTTCTTCACGCTGTTTACGGTCGCTAGATCATCTTTCATGTTCCGGAGTTGCTCTTTGCTTGTTTCAGCGGGACGGACTATTTCTATAGCTTTTTCTAATCCCAGGTTAGATTCTCTAAGCAAATGTTCGGTCAGACTTCTATCGCGAATGCCTAATACAATACGGTCGTGAATCAATCCATTTTATTGCTTAGCAAACTCACAAGTTGAAGCTAGAGTCTTTAACTGAGTGACATAACATTCA
Organism: Stegodyphus mimosarum; assembly: GCA_000611955.2. Classification (NCBI taxonomy): domain Eukaryota; kingdom Metazoa; phylum Arthropoda; class Arachnida; order Araneae; family Eresidae; genus Stegodyphus; species Stegodyphus mimosarum. Next base: position 20,941 of record KK119572.1, read on the forward strand.
ATTGTTTGTCCTTCTCGCTGGCTACACGAAAGGAATTTGTAACGTTTATATACGACATTCTGCCGTGGTGAACAGTAATCTTCAAAAGATTTCAAGACTTCTTCGTACTTCTCTTTATTCTCAGGTGGCTGAGATCGAAATGTGTTATAAATTTTGAGTCCTTCAGTACCCAGTAAATTCAAAAGAATTGCAATTTTAGTCTTATCTGGCTTGGCATCTTTTTCCGTTGCAAGTAAATAGTTTTCTAGCTCTTGCTTCCATTTTTTCCATTTTTCTTTAACATTTCCGACGGAAAATGTTAGCAGAGGAGGTGGTCTGAAATCCATTTTATTCCTGACACCATGTGACGTCTTGTTTAGTTTGTTCCACTTAAGAACTTCTATACTTTCAAAGTAGACTCAACTAATAAGTAGAATTCAAGAATTCAAACATTTTTATTTTTAAAACAATTCACATGACATTAAGCTAGCACAACAACACGCGCTTCACAACAGAGTATAAACGCCGTTACAGTTATAGTTATTTTAAATATACATCACATAGGTAATCAATAATATTTTTGAGGTTTTGAAAGACTTTACGTTGCTTAATGATGAATCTTCTGAATTCTATTCCAGTATCGGTGGGATGGCGAATGTGATGGGCTGATGTTAGCGGACACTGAAACAAGTAATGTTCAGGGTCTCTGCTTTTGCCACATGTGTATCTATCCGACTTAGCCATATTCCAATCATAAAAATACTTGAGGAAGGGCCAGTGACCCGAGATGTACTGGGTGAGAAAGTAGGTTGATATTGTGGTATTTTCATCAGCCTTGGGTAGCAGTTCGAATGTACGTCGTCCTTGTGATCCTTGTTCCCACTGACGTTGCCACTTTTCATTCACCATTTGTTTTAGTTTGTATTTTAATGCTGATTTAGGCTATGGGATAGGAATTTGACATCCTGTTTGTTCTAGTGCTGCCTGTTTTGCTAGAAAATCTGAACTTTCATTGCCTTCATAGGCATTGTGCCCTCTGATCCATGAAAGGACAAATTTCGTATTACTTGTACTTGTGATTGCCGGGCTATTGGAGAATTTGTGTCCTGTTGTTTGATGGCATGTATGGAGGACTGACTATCGGTGATTACATGGACAGTATCTGTATTTAAATCTCTGAGTTGCATTATGCTGTTTATTATGGGTATGAGCTCTGCTTGATATACACTGTTTTGTGGCCTAAGGTAAGCTTGCCATTCGGAGTGAAGGCCTGTTTTCGTTTTTATGGTGACACTGCTTACTACCTTATTTTGGATCTTTGAGCCATCCATGTATGCAGTAAATTCAATTGATGGAGGTGGTTTGTCAAGGTTGCAACTGAAGTTAAGAAGACCTAGAGCGGGATGTGTGTTATATTTCGGTGGCTTTTCTTCATAGTCTTGTGGATCGAAAATGATGTTGTACGTGGTAGTTTTCTTGAGTTGTAGGATCATTGTGGACAGTGCTTCGATTTCTGTTTGAATTGGTAATGAAGTTGCTCCAGCTATTGTTTGCCGTGCATTGGTGGAGGTTGTTGAGAATGATCGGGTGATATTGATCAAGAAAGGTCGTTGAATTAAGAATCCGAATTTTTCTTGCTGTAATGGGAAAGACCCAGATAGCAGATCCATAGGTGATTATTTTATTGACATTTGTGTTTAATAGAATTTTTATATTGCGATGATTAAGGCCCCAGAAATATCCTTTCATCGTCCTTAATGCTTTTGTGATTTTGGTTGTGGTTAGCTTTTTTTCCTGGAGATACGGAATGCAATGAGACCAATATGCACATCACAAAATCTTTCTGAAGACTTAAAAATCACTGAAACTTGATTTTCTGTGCCTATTAATTTCATTTTTTGGTAAGCCATGCAAAGCTGCACATCTTTATGAATAGTTCGCCAAATAAATTTAGACCATAAGAGCTTTACAGATCAGAGCTCTTTATGACTTAATGCCAGGATGGGCTACATTATGCATTTGTTGAAGTATTTTATTGTGATAACTGTCAGGTATGTATGGTCTGATATTATTCTTTATAGTTTCACACCACAAAGACTTCGTAGAATGTAGCAGATACTGCTTAAAGTTCAGGGGAATTGCTGTTCAAATTTTGCATCCTTTAGTTCATCTACAATTTTATTATAGTCGATCAAAGAATTTTCTTCAGTTCTAGGTAAAGTATTCTGCAACGATGTTGTCTCGACCTTCTATATTTTGTATATCAGATGAAAATTGAGAGATGTATTGTAAATGTCTGAGTTGACGAGGTGATGCTTTTTCTGGCTTTTGTTTAAATGCAAAGATCATGGGTCTATGGTCTGTGAATATTTTAAATATTCTTCTTTCCAGTAAAAATTTGAAGTGTTTGATGGAGAGGTAAATTGCTAGTAATTCTCTATTATAAATATTGTAGCGCTTTTGTGCTTTGTTTAGTTTTTTGGAATAAAATGCAATAGGTTTCCATCCTTTGTCTTCACATTATTGAAGTCCATAGTCATCAAACACTCCAATCGCAGAGTCTGAAGCATCTGTATATAATGAGAGATAGTTTATGATTTGGAAATGATAAGAGTGTTGTATTGACTAAATCATCTTTGCATCGCTGAAATTGTTCCTTAGCTTCATCTGTCCACTGAATTTTTCGTTAATCTTTTTTCCAACCTCCTTTAAAGTATTGTTGTAGGAGAGATTGGTTTTTTGATACATTTTTCAAATATCGGCAATAAAAACTAATAAGGCCTCAGAATGTTCCGAGTTCATGAACAGTTGTCGGAAGTTTATAATTAACAAAAGTTTGTATTTTGTCAGGTAAAGGTCGTGATCCTTGAGGAGTAGTTATATAACCCAAGAATTCTGTTTCTTGTGTGCCAAAGATGAATTTGGAAACTTTAATGTGGAATCCATAGTCATCAAACACTAGCTTGAAATGGATTCTGTGTTGTTCCTCACTAGCAGATGCTATCAAAATCAGAATGTCATCTAAGTGGGGAAAAGCAAAATTTACACCAGAAAGAACTGTATTTATAAGTCTTTGAATTATTTCTGGTGCATTTCTCAAATCAAAGCTCATTACATCAAATTCGTATGATCCAAAAGAAGAAACAATAGCAGTTTTTCATCTGTCTTACATCTTCCTTTTTTTGAAAGTCTATTTTTAGTCAATTGCTTACCAAGGATGTTTCTTTTGATGAAAATTTAAAATGGCAGTTTTTTAATAAATGCATAAATCAAAAGTATTAACTTATTTTTAATGACCAGCAAACAAATGCTTTTAGATAAATGTGAGAACAATCACATTGAGAAAATTATTTCTGTACACTAATAAATGTAAATTACAGTACAACAAGGACAGCTACATAAATCTAGGATTTCTGTAATTCAACACAATTGACTGATTACTAGAAGTTGTCACAATAGTGATAATGAGTGCAAACTGTCATGGTAGTGATGATGAGTGAAGTTCAGTTAACTTTTATAACTGGCCCTTTGGTCGTAATATTGAAGATTATAGTTAAAAATTTTAATATTTGTTTTGAAAATCAATTTTTAGTCAATTGCTTACCAGCATTTTTTTTTTGATGAAAATTTAAGTTTTTAAATAAATGCATAAATAATGATTTTTACATGATTAAGGGTTATCAGTATTGCTTTATAAAGAAAAGTTATTGCGAATTAAAAATTATTCGAGTAAAGAGTAAATCGAAGAAATGATCGAAGTGTTCTTTTTTTTTATGCATTATTTGATGTCTTAAAATGTTTTTTGAAATAATCGTACTACAGTATGTAAATATTTATAGTGCTTTATTTGTTAAAGAAAGCATCAAATTCAAAATTCTAAAAAATCTGATATGGACACGAAATGACTTCCTTATATGGAATATTAAACTATACATATTTTTTACTGCATTTCATTTAAATTTGTTGATTTGAATTAAATCTACATTGTTGATAGTGCATAAATCACAATAGAATAAATTCAGTCTTTAAAATTCACTATATTTTACCATAGCAACATTCTGGATCTAGGTTCACTTTATAAGGTTTCTCCTTCAATCTCTTGACCTTTTTCGTGAGCATAAACTGTGAAACCTTATGTGGAGGACAGTGAGCAGATCTAGGCTATGTCCTTTAGTGTTGCAGAAACTACAAAATCAGAAGGAGGGTTTGAAAGTGACCCTTTAATTCAAATATTTACAACTCTTCAAATCGAGAGTAAGCCACTACTTGGGCTGAACTAAAATAATATGAAAATAAGGTGTGTTAACAAATTCAATTCCCTAACTAAAGTCTAAGTAGGACGGCGAGGGAAGCTTAACTCTTAGTGAAATGCAACTATGCGAATTTCACTAGCAAACACTGGTAATTGCAAATTGCCTATGAAGGCGAACTTTCAGTAGACAGAGGAAATCTTTGCGCGCACAGCCTTACGGCGATAAATCCAAGGCTCTGTCTTTCCCTTCGTTAACTTCTGCCTTTTAACTGCTAACAGATATATGCGATTTGCATAAATATCTCACTCGCGCTAAATTCGGGCAGGAACTGAAACTTTGAGAAATCGATAGGAAAGTTCAAACTAAAAATAATTTGGTTAATTAAAATAATGAATGCTACAACTTAACAATGTTACATCTAATTCATTATACAACTCAGAATGCACAAAAATTATATCGTCTGAAAAATTATCTAATTGTTGCAATTTTAAATCAGTTTTATAATTGGTTTGGGAAAAAAGAGTCCTTTATTCTGTCCTTACCTACAAATGTAACGCAAAAACATCGTTAAATTGCATTCGATAAAAATGGGTATTTTTGTTGAAATATGATAGCTGGAATTTTTCATGAAGTAAAAAGCATAATTACATTTTTCTATGAATCACACTTGTATATGAAAAGGAATCATTACTGGATATATATTTATAAAAGAAATCACTTTTTAATGAAATATTGTTTGTTGTGTTTTGCTCAGTTTCATTATTTTCTATGAGTATATTTTCCCTGTTATTATTATTAGAAATTAGATTGTTTCCACTTATTTTCCTGTTTAGTGAGATAATACATAAAATTTAATGTGGGGGAAAAACTTCTTAAATTTAAGCAACTATAAATTGGACTACAGTACAGTGCTTAAACTACGCTTAGTCTCTACGGTATCTAGGAATACTGAATGGAATAATACTCAACAAAAGGAAGCAAGTGTGCCATAAATGCAATTTTAGTTCCTATTAACTAAGATTCCTGTGTGTGAGTTTCAATCACGTGCTGGCTAAGGAGCTGCTCAATGGCTAATGACAGCTGATTGATCGATGTTGAGTGACTTAGAGGTTAGCATTTTCCTGCCTGCCCTAAAAATAAGTGAAATCCAACATTATCAGGTCTACATGTCATCTTACAAGATTTTAATTTGATTATCTGACGTCTAGGAAATTTTCAAAAACCAGAATGAAAGAGGTCCCAAAGATTCAGGGTCTCGGACTTTGAGCGTTTGGTCAAAATTTGACCAAATTGACCGACAATATTGGTTTGTTGTTAAAAGTGTTTAAGTGTAATTTAAATATGCTTGAAATGCCGGTCATCAATTCAAACATGTTAAATGCTTAATTAAATTATACTATGAGTTGTAAAAGAATCAAATGTGAAGAATCGGAACTAATTTTTAAGAGCTAGGATCATAAATATTATTGAGTAACATTTGTAAAATCTCGCTGGCCTAACTTGTCAGACACTGGGATAGTGAGTGCTGCTATGTGTGAAGTCACACAAAAATGTGCAAAGGGTTGAAACCCTTTTATTGTACCTTTAAAATTACAACTGCATCTACTTGACGCTCACAAACTGCGCCAACCCGGCGGTTCAACTAAAAGTAAGGTAAAACTGAAAATAAGAACTAGATGAACAAATATCAAACACTATCGATGAGGCTCTGAGATCCTAACTAACCGAGTTTTTAATTACCGCTGAGATTCAGGAAGATTTCTGATTAAATGGTTGAAATTTAGCACTTCTGCAAAGCTAGGCACACAGGCCGATACGCACTGATCTAAATTCTACCGAGCAATATCTCCAGCCTAGCTTCAAAGCAAGACTCTCAAACTCTGGTTTCGACTACTTTTAATTCAACTAGCTTCCGCTAAATTTGAATAAACTGCACATGCTACTAAAATTTACATACTCTGGCACGGGCATTTCTAGGGGAAAAAGAAGGCTAAACAGGAAAGGAATGTTAACTTAAAATAAGTGTTAGTTAAAATAAATATAAACCCTACACGTTTATATACGTAAGAAAAATAAAGAATATGTCCAAGATTAAATTAACATCGTAAATTTCTCTTCTCAATTCTAAAAATAATAACCTCTCTACGCACTGCGTCATTTCTAGATTGATCCATGCCATATGGCACTTACATAATTCTGATGATGTAAATGGAACTAAAAGTCAAGTAACCAATAATAATTTTACAGAAATATTAACTGTCCAATCAAAATGCATTGTAAACCAAAACTAACTCAGTCTGAATTGGGATTTCACCCTGAATGTAACGCACTTGCTCTTTACGCTTCGGTCTAGTTGGACTGCTGTCTGCTGCTTTCTTCTTTCTTACTGAAAATTAATCTAAAATGTGAGCTATTTTGGAATAGGCACATTTCATGTGCCAAGTTGATTGTGGCCACAACAAGCGGAAATAAAAAATGAAGATTTAATCTGCCTTCGCCTCCAATTTCCTATTCGTTATAGATCAACACTTCTACGACGTTAAAATTCCTGCTCGTCATTTACATCAGACTCTTTTTTTTTTATTATTACATATATGTAAGTTGTTCCCAAACTGTGTGCCTTAAAGTGTGACTATTTCAGTAGCTAATCAGTCGGGAATATTTTTGTACAGAACTGTTGTTGACATTTAACTCATGGCTGTTCATCATTTGGATTTCATTTGAAATGCCATTCTTTTATAATGTTCTCTGAGTTTATGAGTGAACAACTAATGCTTTTTTCCTAAAAATAAATCTTTTTGCTTCAAAGGTATGAAATAATCTCTGTACTGATGTGCATAGAGATGGATTTAAGAAATATTCTGAATGCAAATGTGTTTATTTTCACACACTTAAAAGATAACAAATTTTTTACTTTCAGAAATACAAATTCTGAAAGTTGACAAACGTATTGATAACTTGAAGAATACTTTCCAAAATATATAATTTAAATATTTTTTATTTTCACTTGCATTGAACATATATTTAGCCACTCATTCATGTTTAATCTTTATAAATGCACTAAGCCTTTGAAGAACCTTTATTTTTCTTTTCAAAAAATGCAATGAAATAATTGTGATAATTTTTTATTGTCTTAAATATGAATGTAAACTACTTAAAACTTTTAAATGCAATTACCTGCTATTTAATAACATTCTTAAGCTTATTTTTGTAACTGTATCATTTAGAATTTTGTTCATTCAGTTCTGATGCTTGTCCTTGCAGTGAAAGAAAACTGATGACATTAAAGACAAAGCTGGAAGAAAAAGGGTATCGTTTTGTGACAAAGCAGGGTATGCTAGCACAGAACAACAGCAAGAGATTTTTCAGTGTATGTCATCATTTTCAGGGTATGTTATCTTAAAGAATAACATAATTTGTTTTCCATCTCCATTCCCCTTTTTGTAAGATTAGTGATGTAAATGAAAATTACTTACCACCCAGATATTTAATTACACTGTATTCAAAACTTTATGCATCTTACTTCCAAATTTCCCAGTTTTTAATTTTTAAAATTTTAGGAAGGAAAATATTTCCCATGTTATAAAACTGCAAGAAATTGTACCCTGAAAGCACATTAAACTGTTGTTAATTATTTATTTCTACACACCGAATGATGCAATTTTTTTTTGTGAACAAAAATGCCAGTTGTGGAAATTTGACAATCATAGTGATAATGCAACAATAATTTCCAAAATATCGAATTTTATCATCAATGGTTTCTATTAACTTTGAATGTTTGTACATATATTTAGCTACTTATCCATTTTTAATCTTAAAAATATATTCATCCTTTTAGGTGTACTCTTGTCTAAAAGATTATGAATAAATACCTGAGTAAACTGGTTTATAAAATGCATGAACAAAATAAAATAATAATACCTAATTAAGAATGAACAAAAGTAAGAAATTATCACTGATGGCAATAAATTGGTGAAGCTCAGCTCAGTTTTACTGTTGTTACAGTAAGTACCACAGATGTTAATAAGTGCTTTGTATGGAAGTTTGGAATCCTTGGATGGAAAGGGGGTCCACAGAAGAAGTTTCTCCATTATCCAACACGAAAGAACTGGAATCTGCATCATTAGTATTGTTATTATTGAGAAAAATTTTGGAAGTTCTTATGAAATCGAGACCGAGGAGAAAATTAATACAGACAATAATTCCACCTCCTCTTTGCCATTTTTTCCTAATATAGGTTGTGATATTGAGGATCTCGCCACCCCTCAATTCTTTTCCAAATGCTGTTTACATTCACTGATTTATGCTGAATTTTAGAGATCTGCCTGTTTGTTGTGTATATGATTATGTGCTCAGGTTCAAAGATTTCTTTAAATAACTGGATGAGATAATTCTCGTTCACATGCAGGGGAAAAAACACAAATCATGAAATTTATGGTATGAATTAAGAATAAAATGCCTTCTGATAAGAATATTGTATTTCATTATTCATGAAACGGCAGTCACAGTGAATTCATGCAGTTACTTACATTTGTTTTTAAATAGTTATATTTACAATTTGTTTTTCCGTAAACAGCCAAACAAAATGTTGAAGAAATAAATGATTGATTTTTTACACACATAATATTGCTTATTTGTTTTACATCCTGCTTTTTGTTATAAATAAGAAAAGATTTTTTAAGGTTGTGTAATTTATTCAAAATATAATGTAAATGAAGTCACTTAAATCTCTGGCACTGGAGGATGCCTTTTTAGGAGAACATTTTACGATACATTTAGGAAAAATGTATAAATAAATGACTAAGGAATTGTGTGTATTTTAGCTAAAATTGCATTTTTATTATGCTCTGGCAGTAAGGTTCAATTATTCTACCCATTCAAAATTAATTTTTAAGAATTATATTGTTTCCTTATTCTGCTATTTGAGACGATTGATTGATACATCATATATATTACATTGATATTACATCGTCAGTTTAAACATGGTAAGATGGCATGTAGGAATTATAAAACTAAAAATATGGATTTATGACCTTGCAAGAATTTTAAAAAAATATTTTATTTATTAAACATGCCTTTCAATGTAAATTGTTTAAGTTGCTTCATTTTTTGTGCCAATATTTTCTTTTAAATTCTATAAATAGATGGAATATGGTGTTCAGTTACATTATTCAAGACCTGTGATTGCTATGTCAAGAATTCCTTCTCCTCCTCCTCCTCCTCCTCCCCCTCCTACTACTACTACTACTACTACTACTAATTCCTTCCTTGTTCCTAAGAACCTCTGCCCACCAGCGGCCGAGCGGTAAAGACGCTGAACACTGGTAGCTCCGTCCGAGGTTCGAATCCCGCGAACGGGCTGGCTGCATGGACGTTTTCGTGGTTTTCCCCATGTGTAACGTGTATACGAGCCAGTTTCCCTTAGAAAGTCCTCCACAAAGGCATCCCTCCCTTTAGGCAGATAGCCTTGGTGTGCTTTGCCATAATTGAATAACCTAAAATAACCCAAGAACCTCTCTGTCACATTCTTTATCATTGGTAGTGATATTTTTTGGATTTAATGCCATATTATCAATTTGGTCATGCATTAGTTGATTGATGATTGGGATATTGTCATCATAATGAAAAACATTTGTTATATTATCTTCATTTATTATTCTTTCCATTTCTTTATAATATCCATTAATTTTTTCCCTCTGATATCTGAAAGCCCCATTTCTTCACGTTACTTTTTTTTGGTCTGGTATATGAAAGCCTTCAGATTTTCAACTATCATTATAAAGTTTATGTAGCTTATGCTATTGGCAATATATCATGAGTTTGGTTGCTTAAAGACATATTGTTTTGAATTTTGTTTTACTTCAACCATACACTGTTGAAGTTTAGCCTGAATTATATTAGTTATTCATAGATTGGGACATGATTATCACAGCGAAAATGTTCTGTGATGTCATCATCAATTATTAAGGCTTATCCTAATTTTATAACAGTTATTTTAAGTTAGTGCACCTTTCCTGTCTCTCCTAGTTTCAGCTTACAATTTTCTACCAGAATGTATTTTCAAAAACGCGGTTAATGCAAATGAGTAGTATTTAAATCGATGTTTCGCTGACTTCGTGACTAGCTCACGTTTGCCTTTGGCTACGTCTCTCTGAGCGACTGCTATGCTTGGCCGTACTGTAGGCCCTTGATTAGCTTCACCAACTTAATTGAGATTTAGGGGCCAACTACTTAAAATCTTGATAGCTTTAGTTATATCCTTTAGTTAGGCCTTACGTCTTTGTTCACACACTCAAGTGATTATTCACTTATCTGTGTAAGGGGTTTCTAATATTGAACTGAGAAATAAAAGAGGGAAACCCCATATCCTTCCTCATTGTTCTATTTATAACATTTTCAACAAAATTGTGTATTCCTGCAGAAAATTTTATCACAGTTTCTACTATTGCTGGCAAATTTCACATGCTGTCATTTTAAAATAAAGCAAAAATTATCATAATTTGTTTAAAAAACCATTTGAGGTTGAAATACAATGAGAAGGAATGTATGCAAAAATAGTGGCATTGCTTGACTGAAGGGTTGTTATGAGCATGGTTTACGGAGGAATGGTAATGTGCATGGTTGCCGGGGTTGGTACATTCTGAAAATTTGGTGACTTTTGGAAAGATAGTTGAATGAATACTGAAGTACCGATATTTTGTGGCCTGGTGCAGTCTATTCTGCTGCCAAATGCCTCTCTCCACCCTAAAAATTTTACTTCCTCTAATTTTTGTGTTCCAGCATCTTCCCTATATTCTAAAGATTTTGCCATTGTTTAATTTTGTGGTTCCAAATTCTAAAATTTTTGCCACCAGGTGTGGCGACTAACCTGGACTTCTGTAAATAATAAATCACTTCCTCTGAATTGAAACACCACTAAATACAATCTTTTGGTTTATGTCTTTCATTTGCCCTTCCTTCCCCCAACAATAAAGTCTATAATCATCATCAAGAATAATATCAACATAAAAGGAGATTACCAGGCTCATCTATATTCTGTTACTGATATTACTAAAAAAAAGTGTTTAAATGTTGCTTATGAATAACCTGTCTTAATTTGGGGCAATTTTGTGCTTTGATAATTAGTCGAGGATGAGAGCAAATGGTGCTTTTAATTAGTGTTATTGATGCAAATTATTCGGTCAGAGTAAAATCAAGGCTGTTTTGTTCATTGATTATTCATAAAAAGTTAATTATTGAGTTCACAAAGTGATACGTTTTTTGCGGGTTTGTTTTTGTGAATAATTTGGTTAATTTTTTCCAGTTTATGAATCCCAACCAGATTCCGACTGTCTTTCTTTCAATTTTGCCATTGTTTAATTTTGTGGTTCCAAATTCTAAAATTTTTGCTACCAGGTGTGGCGACTAACCTGGACTTCTGTAAATAATAAATCACTTCCTCTGAATTGAAACACCACTAAATACAATCTTTTGGTTTATGTCTTTCATTTGCCCTTCCTTCCCCCAACAATAAAGTCTATAATCATCGTCAAGAATAATATCAACATAAAAGGAGATTACCAGGCTCATCTATATTCTGTTACTGATATTACTAAAAAAAAGTGTTTAAATGTTGCTTATGAATAACCTGTCTTAATTTGGGGCAATTTTGTGCTTTGATAATTAGTCAAGGATGAGAGCAAATGGTGCTTTTAATTAGTGTTATTGATGCAAATTATTCGGTCAGAGTAAAATCAAGGCTGTTTTGTTCATTGATTATTCATAAAAAGTTAATTATTGAGTTCACAAAGTGATACGTTTTTTGCGGGTTTGTTTTTGTGAATAATTTGGTTAATTTTTTCCAGTTTATGAATCCCAACCAGATACAAAGTGATACGTTTTTTGCGGGTTTGTTTTTGTGAATAATTTGGTTAATTTTTTCCAGTTTATGTATCCCAACCAGATCCCGACCGTCTTTCTTTCAATTTTGGTCTTTTTGCACATATAATTCCAACTGAAATTGTTCTTAGGGTAAGGAAAGTATTTATTTAAAGATCCTAACATCTGCATAAAAGTTCAATAAGAATTAATTCAAAAATCATTATGACAAAAATGTTCCATCTTTAGCTGAAAATGGATGCAATTTATGAGACATTTGCTTTTGAGTGATGAATTGTAATGGAAGCAGTATTGTAGTCATTCTGTTCTCAGAGTATGTTCTATATTTAAAATGATACAACAATTTCATAAGCAGGATAAAGTTTACTATTAGGGAAACGAATCTGAAGGATAATTTTTGGAAAGTAATTCCATAAATTTCCTCTTTCAGTAAATTCCTTGCTGCATTGTGACAGCGTTGCCTAAATCTAAAATTAATATGTTTTTTCCTGAATAGTCTATGAAATTATAAAATTTATTTTGAAATTCTATTATTCTCTTCATTTCTTGGGCATACTAGTTATGAAATCTGATGGTAAATTTCAGACTTGCACTTGTAGTATATTTAAAATAAAAAATCGGAACATTATACAATTTCACTTATTGCATAATAATACATTTATGCTGTACTTTTGTCATTCTGATGAAAGAGCTTTTTATTTTAATATATAATGTCATTTGTCATGGTATTCTGTCATCATCAGTATTGTGTGTGAGAAACTTTCATCTCTTCAAATATTCAAGCTAACGATATTTCAGTTCTGTTTAAAAAAAATCCTGCCTTCTCCTTCTTTTAACTTGTTCAGTTTATAAATGTTGTGCGAGGTTTATTTATCTGCGTGAATTTCCTCCTGGCATAGTTAGTTTCTGCTTAGATCTCTACAAACAATTGTGGGACTAAAGGGCACCATGATTATACACGAAATTTGGCAGTTTCATGTTTAATAACAAATTGTTTTCTGGCAACCTTTTATTTTGTTGACACAGATCAATTCGATTGTTAGACACTCTGTCTCTTGGTCACATGTTCATTATTTTTATTACTATTTTTTTAAACGGCATTTTAAAATTATGAAAACATAATCCTTAATCTTTTTCATTAAATTGGAGTGTTTATTTTTGAAACTGTTCTTGGATGAGCAGCAGCATAGCGAAAAGGCATGAATTAGTTTATGTCAGTGTTTCAGTGGTATGCGACAATGGATTTCATTCCAAATAAAGTTGAATGTTATGTGTAGAAGAATGAGATGTGCTTAGGTAGGGGAAAGAATGAATAATGGCTTTTCTGGGAAGTTTCGTAAGAGCAAAATGAATGGGCATCATGTGAGAAGGTCCATGATTAAACATACATGGTTTGGAGAGAATAAGTTTGGTGTAATTCAGATCTTAATGTCAAATATGTGGATATGAAAGGCCATCAATGATTTTATTTCTTTTGGTGTTGATGACTTGGAGAATTTATCACAGATTGGATGACATTTTGAAAGAACTATGTTTTGAGGTTCTGGAAAGAATGAAGAAAACTCTTTGAAGTTATACAGAAAAATATAGGGCAAGGTCCTGTGAATGTCTCAGATTCTTATAAGACATGTAATTAATTGTCTTTCATTCAGATGGAAGAGGTTTAGAAGAGAAATGGAAGTAGAGATGCATTTAAGTGAAAATAATGTGACTGGAGGTGCAGGTGGGATTGCTGAAAATCATGAAAGCAAGTTTGAAAAGTGGAAATTTCATAGTGATAAAAGAATAAATGGAGCCTGGGTGTTTGGAGGCATTAAAAGGGAGCATAATTTCCCTCCTCCTTGAACTTATGAAGAGGAACATAAAGGAGGTTCCTATAATTGTCTGACATTGATTGAATTTGTGGAGCTCCATTGCAAGATCTCTGCACAGACCTGGCCATTTGTGATTTAATATCTTTTGAGATGGAAATCTCCGAGACATGTGTCATGGCTTAGAAGAGTTTTCGCGGAGAAGTATGTGTATGAGAATAATTTGATTCGAGCTTCTGATCTTATGATTGCTGAAATGATGAAAGCAAAACTTAGAAGTGGGAATTTCATCATGATAAAATGATGAATAAAAAATGTATGTTTGGAGACATTGTAAGAAATTCTGACAGTGTTTTTTTCTTTTGAGTTTGTTTGGGTGAGTTAAGGAGTATGTTGAGCTAAACCATATTCAATCTTGTATCCTGTTACTTGTACATTTTTTCTTAAATGTAAATGGCATTAAAAAAATTGAAGTTGTAACTAAACTGAAGTTAACTGAAAAGTAAAACTGAAGTTGCTTCATTTCCATTGTACACTAGTTATCGTAAATTAAGGAAGAATCACAAAAATAGTGATAACTCCCTCAAAAATAAGCCAGATCATGTAAAATTTGAATATGTTGCCAAGTAAGAGTAGCTTAGTAAAACTGCAATATGCAAGTTAATGGCGCGGCACTCAGAATCCATCATCTGCGAGGAGCATAGAAGTCCATGTTTGAGACCAAGCCCACATATTTCACTGTGATAGTGACATCAGAAATCTGAGATAGCATATTCGTAACAATGACCTGCAGACATCATTTGCCTGCAGAACTACGATGGAGAGCGATTGGGAGACTAGAGCCAAGACAAAGTCAAAAAGAAGTGGCCAGATGGCTAAATGTGGGTCCTTCTTTGGTCTTTGGAGGCAATTTCAAACCACAAGATTTGGCATTTAGAACGTTCAGCCAAGGACGGCCAACTGCTACGACGAGCGCCGATGACCGATATTTGACATTATGTGAATGCAGGAATAAAACTGCTGCTCCGTCTCTTCTTAGATCCTATCTTGGTGCAGCCACCGAAAGGTTGGTGTCAATGCAACTGTGCATAGAAGACTTCACGAAAGTGGTCTGTATGCGAGGTGACCAGCCGGTATGCTTTAGGGAGGCATTTAGCTGCTTTCAATCCACCCCCTCAGACCCTTGCCATGCTTGCAACGCCTTTGCAAGAGGAATGGCTGATAGACTGCATAATTGAAAGCATCACACTTTGCTGTATGTCCTGTATTGCTTCTAGAGGTGATCCTATTCCATATTGAAGGTACATTTCCTATAGCAAACTGACACCTTCAATTTGTTCATTTTATACATGTGCTAATTTCTATACTACCATAATTTGTCTGGTAACTTCTTTTTATGTTATTTGATACCTTACTATGTGTTGTATATTGTGGGTACGCTTCATAAAATTCTAGATATAACGTTTTCAGTAATCGTGAATTTTGTGATTTTTTCATAATTTATGATAACCAGTGTATTTTGAATAAATTGATCAATTAAAAAAAATCTTTTCTTATTAATAATTGAGATGGGAAGGAAATAAGCAATATTATATGTGTAAAAAATGAATCATTTATTTAACATTTTGTAGGGATGTTTAGCACTTCCCCCCAAAAGAAGTAAATATAAATATGCCATTGCATGAATTCACTGTGACTGCAGTTTAATGAATAATGAAGTACAATATTCTTATCAGAGGGCATTTTATTCTAATTAATACATACCATAAATTTCATGAATTGTGTTTTTTCCCCTGCATGTGAACGAAAATTATCTGGTCTAGTTATTTAAAGACATCTTTGAACGTGAGCACATAATCATATACAGGACAAACAAAGAGATCTCTAAAATTCAGAATAAATCAGTAAATGTAACCAGCATTTGGAATAGAATTAAGGGGGGGGGTGCTTAATATTATTTCCTTTATTAGGTAAAATTGACAAGCTCAATTTTTAGAGGGTGGAATTATTGTCTGTATTAATTTTCTCCTCAGTCTGGATTTCATTGAAACTTTCAAAATTTTTCTCAAAACTAATGATGCAGATGTTCTTTCCTGTTGGAAAGTGGAGAAACTTCTTGTGTGGGCCCCTTTCTATCCAAAGATTCCCAACTTCCATGTAAAGCACTTGTTAACATCTGTGGTGCTTACTGTAACAACAATAAAACTGAACTGAGCTTCGCCAATATACTGCCATCAGTGATGATTTCTTACTTTTGTTCGTGCTTAATTAAGCATTATTTTTGTTCATGCATTTTATGAAGGAATTTACTCAGGTATTTATAATCTTTGATTTCTGCTGAAAATTAACTTAAAGGGAGTAAGGCATTTTTAAGATTAAAAATGATTAAGTACACTCATGTTTGTGAAAATTGCAACACCATGAAGGACTTACGCGAGTGAGCTGAAATTTTCAGGAAATGCAAAGTAGCGCATGATATGCAAATGATTAGAATTGCAAATCCGTAGCGCATGCGTATGCTGAGCAGCGCCCTCTGAACGGCTGATGGATCCGAATAAATAGACGGCTGTAGCGAGGCGTGTATGGTTATCGGTGGTTATCTGCTAGTGGTAAACGTTAACTCAATCTGTACTTATGCCTCGTCGACGAAAGAGAGCGAGATTTGAACAACTTACAGAGTTTGAACGAGGGAGAATCATCGGCCTTCGTGAAGCTGGATTGTCGTATCGTGCAGTAGCCTCTCGTGTGCAGCGTAACAGCAGCACAGTGATGCACGTTTGGAAGCAGTGGACGGACGAGTGTCGGACAACTCGGAAATCCGGGAGTGGACCCCGAAATGTGACGTCAGCTCGCGATGATAGACACCTGGTCCGCATGGCGCGGACGGACCGTACAGCTTCCTCTAGACAATTGGCAGCACTGTGGTCAATAGCTACAGGTGTTTCATTGTGTGCTTCATCAATTCGTAGACGTCTGCTGCAGTGTGGACTGCGCGCACGGACTCCTTTATACAGGATCCCCCTAACGCACGACCATCGCCGCCTGCGGCTACAATGGGCCAATCAGCATAGAGACTGGCGTGCTGATTGGCAGCATGTCGTGTTTTCTGACGAATCCCGCTTTAATTTGTGGTACCATGATGGCCGCATTCGTGTCAGACGCTATGCCGGTGAACGCCACCTTCCGGAGTGCATTATCGAACGCCACAGTGGACGAACACCCGGAGTTATGGTCTGGGGCGCCATAGCATATCATAGACGATCTCAATTGCTACGAATTGTGGGCAATCTGAACAGCAACCGGTATATCCGTGAAGTTCTACAGCCCGAAGCTGTTCCCTTCCTTCAAAGCTTGCCAGGCGCTGTATTTCAACAGGACAATGCCCGCCCTCATACTGCTCGGATTGTTAAATCCTTCTTTGCAGCGCAGCAGGTACAGCTTCTTCCTGGGCCTGCGTGTTCCCCGGATATGTCGCCAATTGAACATGTGTGGGATGTCATTGGTCGGCGTCTTGCTCGTGATCCTCGTCCTGTTGCGTCTGCAGACGAACTTTGGGTACGCGTACAAACGATATGGAATGCTCTTCCTCAGTCAGACATTCAAACTTTGTTTGACTCCATGCCACGTCGTGTAGCAGCACTTATTGCGGCGCGTGGTGGCCACACAAAATACTGATTCTGATCTCTTGTTCTTGTTTGTTTGCTTTGAACATTTAATCATTTATTTGTACCACTACCACTCAACTGTGTATTAAATTGCATTCAATTATGACGATTCCTTCTTGGTGTTGTAATTTTCACAAACGTGAGTGTAGTTAAATATACGTACAGATGTTCAAAGTTAATAAAAAACCAATGGTGATTAAATTCTATAGTTAAAAAATTATTGTTATCACTATGGTTGTCAAATTTTCACAATTGGCATTATTGTTATCACTATGGTTGTCAAATTTTCACAATTGGCATTATTGTTAGCTGGGCTTTGAACCGTTACTTTTTTCGTTCTGGTTTTTTGGTTTTGGTTTAAGTAAAAAAAAAATATCAGTTCAGTTCCGGTTTTCATTCCGACCGAAATAATGGTTTTGGTTCAGATTTAAATAAGTAATCGTGTGTGTGTTTATTTTTATATGTAAAAATAGGAATAATTTTATATAAAGAAAAAATGCAATTCTATCACAATTAAAATTTTCTTTAATTGTGTACTATGTAAATTGATACACTTGAATAAATTGTACAATACAAGCAGCAATCAGTGAGCATTGACATTATATTGGTTACGTATAGCCTCGGCGCTTAGTCCTTGCTGATCACAATATGCACTAGGCTTTGCAAGAATTATATAAAAATATGTTTATTTAGCCAAGTATGTTTATTTTTTTAAATATGAAAATTGCCTCTAATTATTAGTATATATTCCAGTGTGATTTCACTGAGATTACTTCTGTTGTCTTGGAGAATAAATTTAAAACTTGCAAAAGCCCTTTCATCGCTATCTTCTGTAGGCAGAACTGCCCAAACCAGCATTGCAATGTTATACAAGTGCGGATAGATAGTTTTATTCTCTTTCCAAAAATCTAAAACATCGTATTTTGTATCGAGTCTTTGCACATTATCAAAAGTATTTTAAATTAATTAACATAGGAGATTGTGATTTTATAGCCAATTCTGGACTTTTCAAAAATCACTCTAAATTGTCTACATACTCAACATTTTCAGTAGAAGATTTTTTTTCCTCATTTATGACTGTCTTTTCCAAATATTCTGCCAAAATATTCTTTAAATATTGCCCAGACCTTGCTTTTCACCATTTTCTAAGGTGAAAAACAAAATTTGATAATGTGGATCCAAGTAAAACCTCTCCAACTAAACTATCAGATTCTATTAAGGATGGTTCCATGTTAGATAATTGATTGAATAAACTATCTGCTCACAAAATTTTTAAAATTTTGTAATTTAAGTTTGCAACACGTTCAAATGCCGTAAAAATCGCTAGTTAATTGTTCACATTGAAGTTTCAAAGTTGCTTTTGTTGGTGGTTATAAGGTTTCAACAATTAATTGTACAATAATCTAAAGTGCTTCCTACTAAAGATGAGCTGAAATATTTGCATTTCAATAAAGATTTTAACACATTAAATGTACTATTCCATCTTGTTGGACAATTGAAAATTGGTTTCTGAATGTTAGGGTCTTTAAATTTTGGCATTAAAGATGGAATGGACAACTTTTTTACCAATACCTGAGCTTCAGTAAATAAACTCACTAAAATTATTTTTTACAGAGTTTTTGGTAACTAGTTTCAACATATTTGCGGCATAGCTTGTTTTGAAGTTTATCGAAACAGAAGTTATGATCAAAACCTATCCCGTCTATGAAGTGATCCCTAGTTTAAAAATCTTTATTTTCTAAATCAATAACTGAAAATTCGTCGTCAATATCGGTTCCTAATAAGTATACAAATGAAATCATATCAGCTCCATTGGCAGTAGTGATTGTATAAATTTGCTTAATATCAATATTATATTTTTAAAGTAATTTTGCAATCATTTTTTTTAATATAAATATTAGTATTCTAGTGTCTTTTAATTCTGTTATTTCCAAAGTATTTAACACGATTTTCCTGAGAATTATCAACTGAGAGTTGATTCTCAAGATCAATCTGTTTAATCTGGTTGCTGTGCCAGTTTTCAAAGAAATTACATTTGTTCCAAGCTCCTTACTTATTTCAAAAACAATTTTGTCAGTTGTCTCTGTTATTAATGTTTTATATTTTCTGAATTAACTATTGCATTAACAATCGAGTTTAAAATCTTATCAAATCCTTAATATTCTAGCATTTCGAATGAAGAGCCCTTTAATAGTGATAAGTTCTATACATGCTTTGATAACATTTTGCTTTTTCAGTTTTAGTTTCAGAAATTCTGATTTGACATATTTATCTAGTGTTTGCTGGATGCATTAGTATTCAGTACAGCTTCGTCTCTTAGTTTCATATTATTTTTCTTTTTTAACATTTTTTTATGTTCTTTAAAATGATGTCTTTTTAGATGAAACTCTAAATTGGAAACATGATTTCCAATCATAACTGTGTTGCATGTATTACAGATGCTCTTATTCCTGTTTTAAAATATGTAAAAAACTCAATAGTACTTGAATTTGTCTTATTTCTTCCCATTCTAAAATATTAATAATTGGGTATAAAAAATAACATAACCTTGAACCAATTGGACGACAAAATCATACTCAAGGTTTCCCCCTCCCCCAAATTTTGACCCCCTTGTTTTAAAAAATGTCACGCAGAACTTAAAAAATTTGTTAATATATGATAATACTCCTTAAATGTCGTACATCGTTTGTTTTTTGTAAAAGCATTCTCGGTTTTCCTTTACATCAATTTTTTAACCTATGAATAAATGTGTTTAATTTATCAATAGAAACATTTTCTATAAAAGGGGATAAAATTTAAAACAAAACCTGTTTGTTTTTTTTTTCTTTTAACATGGCACTTTGCTTAAACTAATATTTTTCATTCAGAATTTGTACTTCTAGTTCATTTAAGTTTATTTATGTATTTTTTAAGTGGTTTTATGTGAACTTGAAATAGAAAGTGCAAGAACATTGAAATAAGAAATCAATTGCAGTGTCCATGGGAAGAAGATAAATTTTGTGGTTGATATTAAATTAGAAAACATTGTTAATTTGAATGTTGTAACAAAATGATGAAAAATGTATTGAATAGCAAAAATCGAATTCTTAAGGATTCATTTCAGTTCCGATTTTCATTCCAACCAAAATAATGGGTTTTTTCGGTTTTTGGTTCAGTTCAAAGCCCTGATTGTTAGCAAAAAATTTTGCATCATTCAGTATGTGGAAATAAATGATGTTTGAAAATGATGAATATAAAATTAATAATTAATGTGCACAGTGCTATTGTGGCTAAACGTTATAATGCATGTTATGTATGTTAAGTAAAACGAAATTAAAATGCAGATAATTGACTCATTAAGCCGTGCTTGAAATCTTCATATAAAACTCTGTAAATGTCTACAGTAAACTGAGACTATTAAGATGAAATGAAACTTAAATACAAAAAATTAAGGGAAAAAAACCATAAACTGTGACAAAAAAAAAATAGTCAGTTAAGATGAAATTAAAGGAAAAATTATTCTGAAACCACTAAAAGTGAAGGAATGAAATTTGTGTGAATTGGAATGGAGTTCAAATGCAAAGTAATTTTCATTTACATCAGCAGTAAAACTGGAACTTGTCACTAGTTGTTATGCTGGCATGCAACTGTTATAAAATACCTGTTACCGGCTCCCCAGAGAGTTGCGGAAGGACGCTATGAA
This sequence comes from Stegodyphus mimosarum, assembly GCA_000611955.2. Taxonomy (NCBI): domain Eukaryota; kingdom Metazoa; phylum Arthropoda; class Arachnida; order Araneae; family Eresidae; genus Stegodyphus; species Stegodyphus mimosarum. The sequence goes on from KK119572.1 coordinate 42,209, forward strand.
AGTGAGAGCTCCTTAACTGAATTTCCCAGGGAAGGTCACAGAAATATGGTAGGAAGTGAGAACACTTTATCCTCCATTAAAACAGAAAACATTGGCGAGAACTGGAAATGGGTGGCAAATGTGGCTCTATCTGAGGCAGGAGGGGCCAGAGCAATGCTGGGATGGTCAGCTGGGGAATCAGGCAGGATGTGGAAACTGTATGATATTCTTTGGAGAGGGAGATGAAATCTAATCAGTCACGAAGTTCGTAATTTCTTGATTCAGAGTGTTGTTAGCTGGAAAAACGTTCGGCCTGAACTGATTTTCAAGGAAGTTGGCAAAAAGCGCTCTTTTTTCGTAATTAGTGCAAGCGGTAGTATTCTTGTGTCTGATTGGCCGAGAGTAATGTTTAGTCAACTTCAATCTTCTGACGTAATTTGAAAAGGAACTGGCATGTAAATTTAGCTGATTGACTTTACATTGCCACAGTTGGAATCTGTGCTTGCTGATAAGAGATTTAATTTTTCAATTTAAATGATCAATTTTGGTGTGGCTGAAATTTTTATGAAGGCAATTTCATTCTTCAATAATGTTCCTAATCTAGTGGGGAAGCTGGCTGTAATATTGATCAAATTTTATGGTGGTGGTAGAGTTATCCAGAAAATTATGGAGATTTTTGGTAAGGCAATGAATTTCGAAGTTGATCACCATCCTTTGCACCGAGTTTAGTGATATTTTCTGTAACCAGGAAGGTCCATTGAACCATTAATCACATTCATTCAATACATTAGGTTGTAATCCTCTAGTATTATAATCAGCAAAGAATCTGAGGAGATGATGTGCAGGCAAGGGGGCTTAGAACAGTCTCTGGATTCACGATTCATTCTGCATTTGACATAGCGTGAGGGGTGCTGGCAAGTAGATTGTGCATGACAAAAAAGGGCTGGCAACGGAAGCACTGGGTGGGTCTGTGCCATCCTCTATGTTTCCACAGTAATTTTCATGCACATTAAGTATTTCATTATGTACGGAATGGGCCTGGCTAATTTTCCGTAGCATAGCTTTTTAATAATTGTAGTAAAACTGGGCTTAGTTACAATATAGTGACATCAGTGATCATGTATGTTCTTCATTTGTATTATTTTTCAAAATGTCTGCTACAGTTGTACGCTTTGTTTTTATATTTTATTTCCTAGTCTTTCTATGAAATTTTTGTGATACAAAAATTCCTAGATTTCATATTATGATAATTAGGACCTAATATGAGTAACTGTAATGTCCTGTTCTTTAAATCCTTTTCATCTAAGCTGAGAACTGGAAACATGCACTAAAGTAAGAACATGTTGTTGAACACCATGACTTCCTTGTATGGAATATTAAATTATATGCATTTTATTTTAACTTATTGGACTGAATTAAATCTACTTCGTTGATAGCGCATTAAACCACAATAAAATAAATGCACTCTTTAAAATTCACTATATTTGTTTATCATAGTGACATTCTGGCACTAGGTTCACTTAACAGCATTACATCTCATTCATTTTATAAGTCAATTCAGAAAAATTATGTATATCATCTGAAGAATTATCTAATCGATGCTGATGCCACGTGTTCTGTACAAGTATATGATGAATGTAAAACAATGTGTAAAAGAAATTAAGCAAAAAAAAAAAAAAAAAAAAAAGCGCACGTTTTCCACAGACCATTCAGTATTTCTCATTTGGTCAATTCAGATCTCACTTCGTGGCAACGCAAAAATACGTGAAACTCGAAATATCTATATTAAAAATTACGAAGTAAATCTTAAGCACTTATTTCCTCGAATGAATTCCAGAATGGATTAAGCATGTTTTAATTTGCTGTAGTAAAAGAAGGCATTATCTTTGTTATTGCGAAGCTTAGTTTCTCCAGATTAGCAACATTAATTCACAATAATAAAATAAGTTGTTATCTTTGTTGTTGCGAAGCTTGATTTTTCTAGTTTGGCAACAAATCCACAATTCTCCTAAGTTTCAAATGAGAACAAATATGGCCACTATGGCCAAAATAATTAGGCTTAACTGCATTTAACAAATTTTAAATTTTTGATAATTCTGCAATTATAACATGTAGGTTAACTAAAGGCATGAAAACCTTAACTGGAAGATAAGAACAACATAATTCATTTTTAAAGCAAAAGATGCACAATTTACAAACATACAAGAATAAAGAAAGTGTGCTCATTGAGCCGAGTATCCGAGTGGATATTAACTTTTGGTGCCGCCAATTGAAAGCAAAATAGGATGTGCACATCTACATGTTATAGCAGTCATATATACAAGATATCAACGATCTGAGGCTAATCGTTTTTGATTTATGTGAGATAGATAAGTAGGTACGTATGTGCATATGTCATGAAAAAATCTCTTCAAAATCCATTTTAAATCAGTTTTATAGTTTATTGGGTGGAAAAGAGTCCTTTATTCTGTCCTTATGTTCAGATATGTTCAGATACATAAAAAGATCATTAAATTGAATTTAATAGTTGTCAAAATACATATTTTCGTTGAAATATGATACCCGAAATTTTTCGCGATTACAATACTTTCTTTTTACTTTGTACAAGGAAGTAAAAAGCAAACATAAAAGAGTTCAGCACCACAGTTAATTTTATTTCTTTATTTGTTCAAAAGCAAATGTGATACTTAGAAGGCCAGCTGTTGATTTAATGAAGCTAATTATGAGTTTCCCTTAAATGAAATTTAACTGCTGAAAATGAATTGTTAAATTTCTAATTTAATCTGGACCTCGCCATTGTGACTGAGACTTTCCAGGTAAAATATTTTTCCTCAATTTTGTTTTAATATTATAAGAGATTATGTGTCTCTCAAATTCAATGTATAGACAAGCATATAATAAAACGACATACAAATTTTGATTGTTACCCTTAGTTTTGTAACATGAATGTGATTTTATATCAAGAACAAAAATTTCAACACCAGTATATGTGTCTATCACAGCTTTGGTATTATATAGTACATACATACAGTCAAAAATGGGTTAACCTTTAAGCAAAATAAGCATGTGTTTAGGGCATCAAGGAAAAGGTCATTAGGAACAAAAGGTCATTAGAAACTCGAGGAAATGAGGCCCAGCGAAATAATTCCTGTTGCCAGTTTTGGTCTGGAATGGTATAGCTAAACCAATACCAAGAAAGAAGGAATAGGGGGGAGACGTAAATGTATATCAGTGAATCTGGCTCTGCATACAGCATATATATATATAAAGAGTAATAATCTTCCTTATATGCACATGGAAATGGAAATTTAAAAAATGAGGTTTAATTAATATTTTTATTTTAGAAGGTAAATGGATAAATTTGTAAAAAGGAAATTTTGAAAATTATTTTGAGTTTTCTTTCTCCGTGTGACAAATGAAACTGAAATGAAATACCTAAAAAATATTACTTCATCCCCACACTATGGTTAACCAAGCATTTTAGGCCAGCTTGTGCAGCACATTTGCGTATGATTTCTGATGAAATTTTCACAATTACATAGTTGCTTGTTGTAAAGAAAACAAACAGGTCATTAAAAAAACAGTATAATGAATGCAATGAATAATGTATGTGAAATGACAACATGTCTTACGACTAGGGCTGGCATTATGCTTTTCGACACCTAGTATACTGCTTCCAACTCCATTGCCTGCAAAATTTTGCCATTCTTAAATTCTGCTACCTAGTGTAATCACGTCTGTTCCATTAGCTCCGATGTTGATCTTGGCTGGTGAGTAAATAAAAGCCACTGTGCTCCAAGATAAAATGCAATATGTTTTTCCTTAAAACATCAATTCTGGTACTATTTCAGAATTTTGTACCTATAAAAATAGTAATTTGATTTTATCACTCCTTTTGTTTTTCTAATTAGGATTTTAGGTTATGTATAGTGAGTTGTAATATTTTTATGTGCCATCTTGATGATCTGTGGTTACACAGCATACATCTTGACAATCTACAATTAAGAGCTAAAAAAATATACAATGGTCTTGGTTATGAATTAGGTTGCACCAGAACTTGGGTAGTAGGAATTTATTCATTCAGTGCTTAAAGATATTAAAAATGGAAGTTTATTTGAATACAGCAAATCACATAAGAGCTGTATGCCTAAGGGTAGGGATGCCTATGTGGAGGAATTTCTAATGCAAAACAGATCATATTCACATTACATATCTATGAAGGGAAAAAAGGAGATTCCCTTCCTCTCATGCAATTAATTTTTGTAAACAATTATAAGTTTATTACAATTAATTATTCTAATTTTTATAACCAGTTTTTCATAAAAATTTATTTTATATCAGATTCGCATATTTTACCGAAACTATTTAAAAAACTGAGACAAAATTATTGTCATTTAAAAAACAAAGTTATTTTTAAGCCTTTTTCCCACCTAGTGCTTTGTACCGGAACATTTTCTTTTTTTAATTCAGTGTTTAAATATGGCACCAAAATGACATTTTGTATAATGCAAGAGAGATAATGTCTATGAATCTTTGCCTCCTTGTAAAAACTTCTCTTTAATACATTGACAAAATTTATAAAAAACTTTCTCTAAAATTTGTTAGGTAGGTGTTAAATAATATATTATGCATGTAAAATTGCTTATAACATATATCATAAAAGTTAATATGGTTAATGCAAGACTGTCCGAATCAACCTGATATATTTTTATTTCAAACTTATTTCACTTTTTTAAACATGAAGTGGAACAGAAATTTCATATTATTCCTACCTCAGGAATAATATGAAATTACCTTCTCTGTAGTCTTGCCGACTTCAGAGTATTGAACTAATATTATGGTATGAAAGCATCATATAAAATTTAATTAAGTTGACTTTAAGGCAATCTTTATATATACTGATAAAAGTAATGTTTTTTTATCCTTAACTTTTAATATTAGTGTGTCTGCTATGTGAATCATAATTTGTAATTTATATAATAAGGTATTTCATATGTCTGTGTGCATTCAGTTATAAAAAGCACACTCTTTTAAAATTTGACTCTCAGATTTAATCAAATTGTGTTTAAATAGCACAGTGCTAATTTAAATATCATACAACTGAATTCGTCATAGAAAATTTTTTTTAAAGAAAAGTTGTTTGTCGGAAGGTAATTGAAGATTTGCAGAATGATTTTTAGAGCTGTTTGTTAAAAATATTTTCCTTTGTGCATGTAATTGCTAAATAGATATTTTTTTTAAAAAAGAAACTTCATGTTTAAAAAAATTATTTGGTAGATACAAAATAGTTCATGAAAAGTCAATTATTAGATTACTAATATATTATCCTGCTTCTGTCTTTTGTTATAAAGGGCGGGAATTTTTTTTAAATATTGTTACATAACTGGGTTTAAATCTGACTGTACAGAAAGCAAGTTTTGTAGTGAATGTTTGTCCTGATTATTGAAAATTTGCATTAGAAGATTTTGTAGAGCAGCAATTAGAAAATGCTTAAATCTTTTCTCAGGAAATTTTAATGTAATAATTTCAAAGTTAAAAAAAAAAAACTATATGCTTTAATTTATGCATTTTATTATTTTTATGTGCAATATTTACTAATTCTATAAAATATCTAAATGTAATGGCACTTAGTTGAAGTGTGTGACTGTTTTTAAAGAAATGTGTTGTTTTATAAAGGCTTTATGAATGTCACAGATTTTATTGTTTAAAATAATCAGCAAAAATATTGTATTATGAAGATGTATAATTTTTAAATTAAATTTTAACATGCATTTATATTATATAAAGAACAAATAATATAAATAGATAATTATGCCCATCTTGATTTTATGTTTCTATGTATTTGTTTGACATGTTTACTGTGTATATTCTGCTTAATACTGTATTTTCATCTTCTGTTATATTTTGATGATGAAATCTAACCATTGTGCATTTAAATGATCCTCCACGCACTTGAACTATTATTCATAATATCACTATAGAGACCTTTCACTATAATGAATATACTTGTTACCATTCATGATATGTATTCTCATGACTGTTCGCCATCTGGCGGATACTGCAAAACTGTGACCACATGTTATGAAACTGTGTGTTCTTCATTACTGTTTGTGGATTCACCTGAGTGTGTGTGTGGGGGGGAGGGGCACTGAATGTATACACCTTAATGTCCTGACTGATAGAAGTCTCTACACGATGCATTCTTTGAAGAATATTTGATGCATTCTGTGAAGAATATTCGTTAACTACCTGATCAGCCTACAGCAAAGACTGACATCATAAGCAAAGATGATTGTGACTCCTCTCCAGATGAAGATTCTTTCTGACATGAGAGTATTTCTATTAAGAACTTCAGTTGTCTGGAGGAGATGGAGTTATTTCCTACAGCGACAGAATCAACTGCCACCTCAACTCCTGTCGAAAAGAAATGGTGACTGCCTCCCATAATGTGCCTGCACCTAAGACATGTAGGAAGAAATCTGTTTCCGACATTGGAAGCCTTATTCCTCTGCAGTCTTTGTAGACTTCACGTACCATGACTGGCACACGAGAGAAAGGGCTGTTGGTGCCTTAAAACTACTGAGACTCAGTTTTATGCTTTTCATACAAAAGAACAGCTTCCACTGAAGGTTATCATCTATGGCTAATCAGTGAATGAAAACGCTGACTCCATCAAAAGCAAAGAATAGAAAGAAGTACAGATCAGGGAAGCAACCAAATGCCGTTTCAGATGTCAGTGCTTCGGACTTTGCAAGAGATGCAGAACCTGCCTGCGTAAGATGGAATTTTGACCATTTGGCCACATCTATGAAATGTGCCTTCCATTGGAGCAGTAGACATGAAAATTCTGACTTCACTGGGAAGTTTAATGAAAATCTCAAGTTTTGGAGTTTGTTAAAAAAAAAAAAAAGCAGCAGCTCAAGTCAGTTGCTGAGCAAACAGGCAAGAAGTGCCCATCTATATTAAATCTTCGTATCTCCCACCCCCACCACCACCTAAGTCCTACCAAATGAGTATGTGTTTGCCTTGTGTGATTCAATATAATTCCAAGCAGTCATGAACTTTAGTTCATGCCATTTGTTATAAACTGACGATGACTTTGTGTTTTCATATCTGGATTACTACTTGAGAGGCAAGGACACTTATTACCACAAGGACACTTATTTCTCATTTAATTCAGGACTTCAGCTATTTATATGTTGATATTTTAGTGCAGTCTGCATTTTTTAAATGCTAGTTCTTTGCCTTGTTTCTGCTCAGAGAAATATCTACAACGTAGTTCTAACATTACTTAAGCATGTGACGAGCATTATTATGTGACAAGCATTATTAGCATGTGACAAGCATTATTATGTGACTAGAAATGTATGAATACATTTTATAATGATAATATTTGAATATTGTGACAATTTCATCACTCCCCAGTGTTCTATAATATTTCATCATATAATGTTCTTAAATAGCAGGAAGTTTATGCAAAAGAATCAAAAGAAAGGCCGTATTGTGTGAATATATGAACATGTTTCACAATGCAAGTAGTTTTGTGTATTTGATAAAATAACTTAAAAATTAAAAAAATTGTTTTATTTTAATAAATTAGTAATTAAAATTTTTAATAATTTATATCTTTTGATGAATTATTAATTTAAATATTAAAATTAATTTTTATTAAAATTTTCTGCTGTTGATAAACATTTAGTGCTCTTAACATTCATATTTTAAAGTAGCTTTCTATTTTTAAAAATTATTTGTATTAAATTTAAACTTGTTAGTGTGTTCCTTTTTTAAGATTTATAATTTTTAAATCTTCTTGTTTAAAATTTATATTATATAAAAATCTGTATAATTCTCTGGAGTTTTATTTATATAATTTTTTTATGTCGAAAATTAAGCAATCAGGGGAGGTAAAGATGAAACTTGTCAGAAACAGTCACACACATTTAAAAAAAAAGAAGCAATTTACCCAAATGCTCATTAGTACATACATGGCATTTGCTCGTTAATTTTGAACTGTGAGATACTGTTTCCTAAACATGCATTCTCCAAGATATTTTTGTCTTTGTCAGTGATATTTCTTGTTACATCTGATCATGTTTTTTGTTTGCTTGCAAAAACTATCATTTCAATTGCCATTTCTGTGTAAACTTGTAGCACTAAATAATAGCTGTGTTAATGATTGGAATAAATTAGGAAAAAAAAAATAATTAAACTACTGGTAAAATTTAGAATATTTAGGTGAGAAGCTTTAGATACCTTAGATGATTGTAACTCCTCTCCAGATGAAGATTCTTTCTGACATGAGCGTATTTCTATTAAGAATTTCAGTTGTCTGGAGGATATGGAGTTATTTCCTACAGCGACAGAATCAACTGCCACCTCAACTCCTGTCGAAAAGAAATGGTGACTGCCTCCCATAATGTGCCTGCGACCTCGAGTCATGTAAAAAAAAAATCTGTTTCCGACATTGGAAGCCTTATTCCTCTACAGTCTTTCTAGAGTTTACGTTTCATGACTGGCACACGAGAGAAAGGGCTGTTGATGCCTTAAAACTGAGACTTGCTTTCCATACAAGAGAACAGCTTCTACTTTAGGTTATCATCTGTGGCTAAATGAAAACGCTGACTCCTTCAAAAGCAAAGAATAGAAAGAAGTACAGATCAAGGAAGGAATCAAATGCTGTTTCAGATGTCAGTACTTCAGACTTTGCAAGAGATGCAGAATCTGCCTGCGTAAGATGTAATTCCAACCATTTGACCACATCTATGAAATGTGCTTTCCATTGGAAGGGTAGACATGAAAATTCTGACTTCACTGGGAAGTTTAGTGAAAATCTCAAGTTTCGGAAAACTGGTGTGGACGCCTTCTCTGTGCAAGTGAACAAGAAGCTTGACTTTTGCCTTGTCTCTTCGATCACCACTGCTCGATCAGTTGTTTCGCATGCAGCTCAAGTCTGTACCTGAGCAAACAGGCAAGAAGTGCCTATCTATATTAAATCTTCATTATCTCCCCCCTACTACCACAGAGGAAGCAAATGAGTACTCTCAGGCTAAGGAATACTCTGGATATCTGGGAAGTATTGCCCTGGCAATAGAAATCTAGAATAATACCTTAATATCATTCTACTCATTTGCATAAGTTTGTAAGTTCACTGTGTGTGTGCGCCTTGTGCGATTCAACATAATTCCAAGCAGTCATGAAATTTCATTCATGCCATTTCTTATAAACTGATGATGACTGTGTTTTCGTTGTAGTTACTTTCGAGATTACTACTTGAGAGTCAAGAACACTTATTATTACCAAAGACACTTGTTAGTACCACAAGGACACTTATTTCTCATTTAATTCAGGACTTCAGCTATTTATATGTTGATATTTCAGTCCAGTCTGCATTTTTTAAATGTTAGTTCTTTGCCTTGTTCCTGCTCAGAGAAATATCTACAATGTAGTTCGAACATTACTTAAGCAGGAGAATCTATATATATTTCGAGCTCCCGTAGTATTTAAGGGGAAGAAACTGTATGTATTTTGGCATTATTAGCATGTGACGAGCATTATTATGTGACTAGAAATGTATGAATACATTTGATAATGCTAATATTTGAATATTGTGACAAATTCATCACTCCCCAGTGCTGTATAATATTTAATCATGTAACGTTCTTAAATAGCAGAAAGTTTATGTAAAAGAATCAAAAGAAAGGCCGTATTGTGTGAATATATGAACATGTTTCATAATGCAAGTAATTTTGTGTATTTAATAAAAATAAGTTAAAAATTAAAAAAAGTTTTATTTTAATAAATTAGTAATTAAAATTTTTAATTTACATCTTTTGATTAATTATTAATT
>KK119572.1:69977-105302 GCA_000611955.2 Stegodyphus mimosarum
AATTTATCTAACAGGAGCTTCCTTGTCGTGGAAATCAATCACTTTTCAGCAACTTTTCTGTTATTTGGTAGAGCTTCTTTATCATTGATCCAATGTAAACTGACTCCATATCGATCGTCCACCCTCTTCTTGTGAAAGTGATGCCACACTGCTTCTTTTAACCAGTTGTATTTTTATTAGCATCTGTAATTCCCAGTGCTTCTAGCTTCCACAAGTTTTCTATGTCAGTGCTTGAGTCAACATGGACATTATTGTTGATGGGCATGGACAAGGAGTTCCTTTCTAAAACGTAATCATTTATGTTTCCCATAACTGTGTAAGGTTTTAGTTAAACTAACCAAGTTTTATTTTAATTTAAATCTGTCTATCTCCTCTCTGCTTGAACTTCCCGTCAGAAGAAGCGTGCGTTTTCAGCTTATGCTAATTTTGAAGTACCGCGAAGTACGATTTAAGCCAGAGGTAGAAACCTCTCAGTGTGAGAGAGCTTTAGTCTCAGATCACGGCCACTCGGCTCAACGTTCGTCTGACCAGCTAGCAGTTTAAATTTATAAGCCATAGTGCTTACTACGTGATTGCATTGTAAAACAATTTGAAGTGCGCTAGTATTAGTATATCTTGCTACGCACCCTTTTAGGTAGAGGCCAATCTCCGCGAATCGCTCTGTGAGCAAACTTTGATTTAATTTCTATTTTAGGTTTAGCATTTTAAATTATTTGATTGTTAAGTTCGACCCAAGTGCGGTCTTTTACTTTCTGTATCTCTCCCGAGTTGGGAAGTTTGTAGCTAATAGTGATTCAATAAAAGAGGATTTTAAATCCCTTCACGTGCAGTTACTATCCAGCCCCAGCAGTACATCAGAACATAGCTTACGTTTCATCAGCTCACTGTTCCAGTTCAGGACCTGAGAAGAAGAACCCTAGTACAGACTTTACCATGTTTCACAGAACACTCAGTCCTGATAACTGTCCATTCAAGTATTCCTTCCACAGCAGTCAGCCCATTTTTTAATTTCTGAATTCTTCCGGTTAACAGTGTACATGCGATGTCAGGTCGAACGAGAACTTCTATTTTCAAATCCCTTCTTCCTACATCAGAAGTATAGATATTTTTCTGCTTCAGTTCTATCCATGGCCCAGGCTGTAAACTGGCTACTGATCTACAAATCTCCAAGTGTTCTAACAAGATTAGTCGTCTAAAAAAATCACCCTTTTAAGCTTCTAACATTCACTTCATAGCATTTGTGAATTTCTTTCTTCGTTGTTACTCCTCCAAAAAGTGCATGAATTAAAAGTTTCAGATCCAGTTGCGTGGCATCCTATGTATACAGCAGTCTCCTTTAATATGTATGAACCTTGCAACCCTGTGTCGATAAGTGCCTTACTGTGTTGTGTTTCTATCCATATTAATTAATAGTGTTTGAAGAAACACTTCATCTACGAAATTGGTCCTTGCAAGTGATACATTTTGTGGTTCCTCTTCTTTGTTCTTTTCAGCATCATTGCTCTTTGATTGGTGTGCAAATCCAGACACATGACATCCCAATGCCTTTTTGAGCATATCAAATATCATACATTTGTCTTGCATTGCTTGACTCTGTTTCCAGTTTTGAGGCAGAAGAAGTAAACCTTTTTTTTTTCTTAATTTCATTGTTCTTTTGACTCAAGAGTCATCCTCTGAGCAACAGAACAAACTTGACTTTCATGATTTTTCTCACAAAATATGCAGGAATTCCTTTCACCATAATAGGCTCCTTTATAACAGCTTGATAATAAGTCATTCGCTGTAGGCACGAAATGTTCACACTGGTACTTTTTATCTCTTCTACTTTTTTTGCACCTGAATGAACTAATTTAAATCCAGTTTTCGCCAAACAAATTCTGTGCTGTCCTTCCACTTCATTCTTTAAAAACAACAAAAATTTTTTCAATTTCTCAGAGTGAGAATTTTCTGCTGTAATCATTGATGCATAATTTCTAAACCAAAATCATAAAACTTCTCAGGAATGCATGATTCAACAAGCGGAAACAGCATTGCAGCGTATTTGTCGATTCCAATGAACGTAAATACAATTCTATCTTGTCATACAGTTTTAAAACATAAATACGATTCTAACTTGTCATACAGTTTCAATATACTGAATTTTCTCTTTTTATCAGTAACATTTTTAATAATTAGACCTAATAGTTCTGGAATATAGAATTCCGCTAGAAATTCTTCCCTGTCGAACCTATTTCTTCCTGTAGCCTTTTTATAATTTTCGGCAGTTGCAAGGAAGCTGTTCACACTATTACGTGGCCTTGCACCGGGTATGGTCGCTTGAACGAGATAATGAATCCTTGTCCTGGTTTTGAATTTTTTATCTTCCATGTATTCGCCGAAATTGTCCCCAAAACGGTAACAAATCTTTAATTTCCTCATCGAATTGTTCTAACTCTATTTTAGGTTATTTCAGTTTTCGTTTATTCACATGTGGCAGCACATTGCCAAATGGATTGCTTCATTTGGCAATTGAAAAGTAATTAAGTTTCTACTCTTATTAAATCTTAATTTTTCTTTGTAAATTTCAACTTTTGTGCATTTACTTTAAAACTGATCATTTGACGAAAATTTTGAATTTAATATTTGAGAATCGAATGTACTAAGTTCAACAGATAAACGTTTTAAAGTAACAAGTTTCATTTTCGCAGACTTATCATCAGAAATTTTCTTTTCTAATTCCTGCAAAATTGCATTAATTGTTCTCGTAAAAGACGCTCTGACAGGTTTTCATTTCTCAGTTAGCGATTTCATTTCATTCAAGTAAATTCAATAAAACCAGAGTTAAATTCAATAAAGCCAACAAAATTATCTTGATGTTTACCCATGACGTCTGTTGTCAGCAAGTGTTCGAGATATGCAAGAACTAACGGTTTTTCTCTTAATAAACTTAAAATAATTTGTTACCTAATATTCCAAAGCGTCATGTGTAAAGTCCATAGAGCAGCAACAAACTCCAACAAAAACCCGACGGTCTCCACTCTTACAGTGACAAACTATGAAATTAAGATAATGTCTGAGGCTTGGTGCTACCACCCTATGCATAGAATAAGCAAAAAGTACTTGAAAAATTACTCCAACAAAAACCCGACGGTCGCCACTCTTACAGTGACAAACTATGAAATTAAGATAACGTCTGAGGCTTGGTGCTACCACCCTATGCATAATTTCACTGAGCAAAACAAAAACGGACCTGTCACTATGAGCCGAGTGTCCCGTTGTGATGTCCATGAGGTGGCGCTTAGAAATTTGAGTTTTCATAGGCCTCGTATACTCGCGTGGTATATAAAACCCGTTCGCGTGGTAGTAGTAATGGGGGCGCAGCCCTCCGGCCCACCTGACTGGAATGCTCCAGTCGTATGGCTCATGGTATTGATAATCCGAATGCAGGGGCGGCAGTTAGCAATCATCCTCTGAATGCAATTATGCAGCTTCTTGGACCTCTTCGGGTTATTACGAACTCGGATACGATCACCTCAATTCCACCTCAACCGTCTCCAAAGGAACTTATCAAGAATATGATGCAGATTAATGCATTGAAGAACCACCACACCGAGCAGATGTTCGAAATCAAGCACCTTGAACTTCAGGACAACTCGAAAAAGGAACCGCTGCTTGAACAGATGAGAGCCGAGGGTGAGAAAATTTTGTTTTCTTTAAAAACGCTTTGTTCGAGCCTTTGTGTTAACCTGTTGACATCACCAGCCATAGAATAAGAATTTTTTGGAAAATTGCAACAGATAAAATTCTAAAAATAGCAGCAATAGTTCTACTAGTATTTAAACCCTGTTCGCCACTCCTAGGCCTGCAAAAGATAATTGTCAAAAAACTGAGAACAAACATTGATCTCGACCAGTAGACTCTGAAGGCTTTGTCTTACCTTCCAAACATCTTATCACAAAGAATGTCCCAGGGACTCCAAATAATAGTAATGTAATAAAAGTAATTACTATATTAATAGTAATTTAATAATAGTTAATTAAAATTAGAATTGAAATTTTCTACTGTGTTGCTTACATTTCTTTGGCTCTGGAGCTACCACTCACGACAAAAGCCAGATTGTTCGTGAAAGCTGTGTATTAAGAGTGTTGGGGCCATTTGCGCTTTATGATTTTTTCAGATTCTAAAAGAGGCATGAGCCGTGTGGACAGATTCTGACTTTTTCAGATCGGCTGTTGTTAGTTATTATTACGCCTTATCTGTTGGTAAAGTAATCTTGAAAAAATTCATAATTGTTTTTTGGACAGTTGATGTTTTTCAGTGTGCCTAGAACCTCCGGCCCTCCAAAAGAATCGAAGGCTTTTTGGAGGTCTAAGTACAACAAAGCTGAGTCTTGTTTCTGTACTTTATTTCTTTTTATCTGCTCTAGAACTTCACTAATTGGAGGAACATTGTTTTTATTTGGGGACAAACCGAATTGGTGTGGGCTTACTATGTTGAACTTTTTTATATGATGGTTGAAATGTTTCGCTAAGGTTCTCTACAACATTTTTTTCATCTGTAGGAAGACGGCTTATGGAGCGGTAGAAACCTCGGTTCCATGAATTCTGGCCTTTTTTTTTTATTTAAAGCCCTATTTTAAATTATTACTTGTATTTACTGATGCTACTATTATTAATGTTAGGCTTATTCTAAAACTTGTTGGGAAGAGGCTAGTTCATTGATTAGTGGTTTTTCATGGTTAGTTTGAAGGTTTTTCATGGTTAGCTTCAAACTAACCTTTCATGGTTAGTTTAAAGATGAGGAAAGCTTAGCAAGGAAAGCAGGATCTTGGGAGTTGATTCTCGATCCCATTCGGACTCGTTGCTTTGGTAAGATTGTGATTATATCTGAAACTTGAAAGAAGAGAACGGAATGTCTTTGCTTGATCCTGGTGGGTGGCTATTGTATCTTCTCACATTCTGAAGTAATGAGATTTCAGCTGAGGATTCTTAGAGCAGTGCAGCATCCATTATTTTCTTGATGCTGTTGCATGCTCCTTTGTTTTGTTTTGTTTTGATTAATGAAATTTGTTCTAAGAATTTCACATGTATGGAAAATTTTGTTGGTACATGTTTTATTTTTTCTGTAATTTTGTGGATCGGGAGGACCTTTTAGAAATTTTCTAACAGCGGTGTTTCGAGATATTTCTCTGGGAAAAGAAAAGGGTTGGTGTGTTTTTCGTTTCCTTTTTAGTGCCGCTACATAGGAGATGAGATTTGCTGGTGGGCGCTGCTTGTGCTTGCGACAGCAAATCTGTTCTCTTCTATTTTTGTTGATTCAGGAGAATAATTGCAGTGATCGCTTGATGTATTGGGAGGTATAACATCTTGTTGTTTGGATGTAGTGGTTTTTGGAATTTCCTGATTGACAGGGTGCTGCTGGGAAACCGATATTCTCTACAATGAGTGCTGGAGCGCAAACATTAGTGTCAGATATTTCAGTTGTTTGAGTTTGTTTGTTAGTGTCTCGTGGAAGATAAAATGACTTTGTAGAAACATTAGGTTTTTTTAGAAGCCGGAGAGATGAAAAATGTGGAACGCCTTCGCCGGGAATCGAACCACGGACCTTCAGAGATCTTTATAAGTAGTAAAATAGTAGAATGAAAAATTAATAAAGAAAATATAATAAATGCAGATTTATAAAATACATCTCTAACATAAGAAGCCGTTTAAAAAATTTGAATATGTATACATAATTACAGATAAGTAAAATTCTGTAATTAAATATACATATAAAATTTTAGGTTTTCAAACATTCAATTTTTTATTAATTACAGATAAGTAAAATTAACAAAATTAATTACAGATAGGTAAAATTTTTTTAAGCTTATTTTATTGTTAGTGTGCTGCCAAATTTTGAAATTGTTAAAAGCGTACTGGAACGAAAAAAGGCTGAGAATCACTGGTGTATAAGGACTCTTTTTAAAGTTCAGTGTTCTTTATTAGCATAGCTTATCAATAGAGATCCATGTGGAATAGCTAACATTTTATAGATTAGATGAATATTCATTTAGACTTATCATTGAGTATCTTATGCATATTTGAAAGTGAGAAAGTGTGTAATGTAAATTCTGTAAGGATATTTAATGTTTTTAATTAGCTATATCACGGATTAAATGCATTTTTATTTAATTGAATCAGATTCAAAAGTAAAAAAATAGTATTCTTAAAAACTGAATATATTCCTTTTAAATAATTTAGTTTATCAATAGCAGAGGGATTAAATTTGAAATAAAAGTATCGTATATTTTTCTCCAAATGGCCAGACTTGAATGAAAGGGGAAACAACGCAAAATCACATTTCAAGATTAATTATTCACAATTATTAGCCCAAATAGGCACTTTCTAAAGTTACCAAAACTATTGATGTTAACTATTTCCTTGACCAGCTGAATAATTATGTTAGAAAATAGTATGTAATAATGTTTTTACAATTTATATTGTGGTTTTTATATTTTCTGAGTAGTATTCTTTTGAAAATTTTTTCTGTTTAAACAAATAATAAATTAATATTCCTTTATTTAGGCCTGCAAATCTGGCAGGCATCAAAACACTTGTCATAGCGGGTGACCAGTTTTTGTATACCATCGTCAAAGAGACTTCCCGCCAGTTTCGATAACCACGACTCCACAGCATTTTTCGTGTCATCGTCAGATCCAAAGCGCTTGCCACCAAGCTCGCGCTTCATGTGCAGGAACAAGTGCTAGTCAGACGGCGCCAAGTCTGGGCTGTATGGGGGGTGATCGAACTGCTCCCAATGAAACTGTCGAATTAACGATTGAGTGACACCAGCAGTATTTTGCTGAGCATTGTCATGGAGCAGCACAATTCCTTTACTGTGCATTCCTCTTCGTTTGTTTTGAATGGCATGCCTTAGTTTTGTTAAAGTCTCACAATATCGTGCCACATTAATGGTTTCACCTCTGAGAAGAAATTCAGTAAGCAAAACACCTTTCCTATCCGAGAAGACAGTGCACATGATTTTTTGTGATGACATTGTCACTTTGAACTTTTGTTTTTTCGGAGAATGAGTGTGTCTCCACTCCATCGATTGTTGTTTCGATTCTGGTGTGAAACGACACACCCAAGTTTCATCACCTGTCACAATTTGGTTTAAAAAGTTTTCTCCCTCATCACTGTACTGTGTGAGAAACGTCAGAGCACTACCAAGTCGCTTTGTTTTGTGAACATCAGTGAGCATTTTTGGAACCCATCGGGAACACAGTTTGCGATAATTCAAGCGGTCAGACACAATTTTGAACAAAACAGTACGTGAAATTTGTGGAAATGCTCGAAAGAGTTGTCATTGAGAAGCGTCTGTTCTCATGAATTGTTTAATCAACTTTCCTTACCAAATCATCGGTGACAACAGAAGGCCGACCACTCAGAGCCTCGGCGTGGACATTTGTTCGACCTGCATTAAACATTCTTACCCATTTTCTCACCATTCCATCACTTATCGCGTATTCACCATAAACTTCTGTCACTTGAAGATAAATTTCGGCCGGTTTAACATTCCTCGCGTTCAAAAAGTTAATCACGGCATGAATCTCACAGTCAGCGGGGGAACTAATTGTCTTAAACATTTTGAATGTGCACAGCAAACTGAAAACACGACATCGAGCAACCAAAATGGCGACAATTGAAAGTCGGTGAACAAGAAAGACTAGTGCGCATGCGCGGGACGCCTACCACAGCGCTGCGGCGGCGCTAGAATGAAACGGTACTTAATTTCCGAACACGCTACGTATGTTAACAACAAGCATCAGCGTTTTAGGTATAATTTATTTTAGATGATTGAAATGACAGCAATATACATTGACAGCAATATACCCGGTTGTAACGAAAGTTTTCTACCAAATGACGCTCTTAATAAAGGTGTGTGGCGGGAGGACATGAAAGCAGTACCTTTATTGCAGTTAATAATCACCACCAAAATCTGTGATTTTTTGCCAATGTTTTGGTAGTTTTTCAAAGAAAACTTGGTGGCCATGAGTCCAAAAAACATATCAACCTCATTTTGGACATACTGTAGAGAAAGGAAGCTAGCACCAAAAAGCTGTAGCTACAGGTGTGAAAAGGGTAGGTGTCTGAAGGAATGATGTAAAAGCTATATGATGGGTGTGGGAAAAGAACCCATTCGACTTCGTACAGAGTGCAAGTGGTGAATGCAGACACATGTGTCCTTGCATTATCTTGATGAAATATTACCTTTTTGTGCTGGAACTCAGTTCCACGTTTTTCTTTAATAGCAGCATCAACATGGCTAACATCTTGCTGTACACCTTCTGTTGAGAGTTTTACCTTTTTGCAGATAATCTTTGTGAATAATACCCAGCAATCCTACCAAATACAAAGCATGATCCTTTTGTTAGTCAAATTGTGCTTTACAATGCTGCTGATGTGCTCACCGGGTGCAGACCCAATACCCTTTTTGGCCTGTGTTGTTAAAGTAAATACCCTTTGGTGATGATCCACTTGAAATGAGATCTGGTCCAGAATTTTGTCCTTGTGTTGATAGAGGAAATTAGTGTAGGCCCGAGCACGTTCATCCTTATCTGCTGGAATCAGCTAATGGGGCATCCAGCGATTGAACTTTTGTCAAGTTTATGCGATTGATATTATGACTAATGGACATTGTCCTAACTTCCACTCTCGTGCTCTCGAGACTCAGGTGTTAAGTACACTTTCTAGCAGGCGCCTAGGTGAAAGCCGCATCATGTGTATAATTCGTTGGAAAATGCGTATCTTTTCTAGCATAACATGCAAGGTGAAGTTCTTAAATTAGAATAAATCCCGTGCATTGCGTATGATGAGTCTCCATATTACAGTCACTCTGGCTAACAATGTAAATATTTGCAATTTTAGACATATTTTGCATTACTGCATGCTACCTTCGGGATGGCAAGAGTGAGAATGAATGGAGAGGCATAGCATTTGAAGAGTATACTGATCGATGGGTGTGGAGCCTACTGGTTCAGACATCTGTTGGCCAATGGCGAACCTAGAAAAGAAGTCTCCTGCTTCTTGAGTGGTTGCATACTGAGTACCACCAGTTCTCATATGCGGGCCTCATCAACATCAGTAGGCCAGCGAGAGTAATGTCATAGTTCTTGATTTTGAACTTTCAGTACCAAAACTTCACAGTGTCATAATGATACAGCATTAGTCCTTAAAGTTGTACACATAATTTGATGGCATTTATAGCTGACTTTTTGCTATAGAACTGGAAGTAAATGATAGTTCTAATCTGGTAGCATGGTAGTTCCATTTCAAACACCTTGTACTTAATGATACTTTTTCGCAAATTTCACAGCATAATGTTCTAAAGCAAGTCTCTTTCTTTCAAATGCCAAAAATAATTTGACAAAATATGATTAAATGTGCTAACATGAAGTGTTTGTGCAGACTATTTGTGTGGTGGCAGAAGCCTTTGTTAAAATCCAATATTTCCTGCAATGTTAAGGAAGAGGGCAATAAATGTGATATGATTTTAACTGGAGGGAAAACTGCAGATAGGCTTGCCGCCTTAGATGTTTGAAGCTTTGTGACAGACACATTGAAAGCCTGTAAAATTGTTGCTGCGCTTCATTAATCATTGTTCCCTTTTTGGCTTCATTATCATTTATTCAAGTCTCACGTGATCTTGGAAATCTTACATATGACTGTGGCTGAATATCCGATTCTGTCCTTCATTGCCTTTGCGCCTGCCATGCATTTTTGATTTTTTTATAACATATGTGTCACTCAAAAGGAAATCTGGCGTCACTGTAATTGTTTATTTAGTACACTGTAAAGCACTCTCTTGGCAGGCACTAACAGAGCTCAAAATATGTAGGTGATTTCCTTCACACTTTGTCTAAATTTTTATTGCAGTTGTAAACATAAAATTTCCAATTAGATGATCCTTAATTTTTTTTTGTTGAAAGCTCAACGTATTATTTTTTTATACTTTTTTTAAAAAATATTCCATAGGACTGGTATTTATTATGAATGATAGTGTTATTGTTGTTCTAGAATTTTTTATTTTTGTGTAAAATCCCTATCTACATTGATACAGATGATATTCTTATTATTTCAAATCTTTTAATTCAATAAGTCTTCATGTGCTACTGTTAAAACTCCTCTGTGCCACAATGTGGCATGCATGCCGTGAGTTGGCCATCCCTGCTGTAGAACCATAGTTACACCACATTCTGGAAATAATGTGAGCTGCTTAAGCTATGAACATCATCTGAAATACTGAAGAGGGGAAAAGAACTTTTGTAAGGTGTTTCATAGGCCCTTTTTGAGGTAGAAAGGAAAATAAATTTCGTCATTGTCACAATTAACTCTCCCTGTGTTAGAGAAGCAAAGCAGTTTTCATTGTAGATTTGGAGAGATAGTTAACAGATGTGTGGTTTTACTGTCTATGGACAATTGATTATTGCCTACTGGCTGATCATTTATGTATTTTGTGGCTTTGTTGGTATGGTTATTTAGTTAGAATCTGGTCACAGTACAGTCTGTCTAGCAAATATGAATTCACTGTATAGCCAGAAATAGGCCGCACTTGAGAGAATTCCAGGAAAAAAGGGGAAAATATGAAAACAAATTTTAAAAAAAAGTACTGACAAATCACACCCATGTATCACACACGCATGCGCAAAAGAGGGAGGAAAAGAGTTCCCTGATAATTTAAGAACGGTTTCTTAATTTAAACATGCAAAAAATTAGTTCCCTAAATATTTGATGGAGGATGCTACAGCAATCAATTTCCATTTCTTTGAATTCCATGTTTGAGTGCCAGAAAACATATGGGTATTTATAAGCACAAAAGAGTTTAAATCAGGCATCTTCAAACTTTTCTGCCAGTGGGCCATATTGGCTCTTTCACGAAGCTTCGAAGGCCAAGAAAGATCCAGTTAATTCATCATACCATAGCGATGCGACTATGATGAACAGCATACAAGTTTTTAAATGAGGCAATGAGATTTTTGTGATTGGATGTATGCCCTGCAGTACGAAGGGCCTTGTTTTTTTATGGTACGTATTACCAGAAAAGACTGGATTCGTCAGCATTGCAAATTTGTTCTGGAGATAACTTTTGACTATTAATGAGTAAATAATTCAGCAGCTTCAGTATCAGCTGAAGCATTTTTACCTGAAATTCTTAAATTGCCTTATACTATGGCAATTTTTAAATTTAGTTAACCAACCGGTCGAATATGTGTACTCAGTAGTTAGATTCATTTCTTAGTGAAATATTTTAGCTTGTGCCATTAGCATTTGACTCGTCAATCGCATGCCTGCGCTGCAACGCTGTCTGACCCATTCAATGATCACTTTGTCGTGATCTTCCCTTTTAATTTTTCTGTTATTCTTTGCGAGCAGGGTGTCGGAATCCACAAAAAATTCAGAAGTTTCTTTTTCTATTTTCTTATGTCATATACAGTTGATTTTCCAGCAGAGAGATTTTTCAGCAGAGCTGGGAGGGCATACAATCGACAGCACACACTCTTTATAGCTCTGTCAGGAGGATTCTACTACTGCTGGTATAGTTCACCTTTTTCTGCTCATGCAGCCACAAATGGGAGGAATTCAAATTCCAACTACTTGATAGTTTTACAGTATGAGCATTAATAACAAGAATACTAATAAGGGCATATGTTACTTTTGTAATGTGGTGTTCATCTATTTTAAAACAATAGATTTGAAAATAACCACTACTGGCAGCAGTTGTGGTTTCTGCAATGCTGCAGAACAAGCCAAAAGAAATGGATATGACAGCAGGAAATGAAGACAATTGTATGCCATCCATTGCCTTGCTTTAATGTTATACCCATTGAAAGTTTGTAGCATCATTGCCCCACTGCATTGTTGAAAGCATCACGCATCACTGTATTGCTTCTAGAGGCAATAATATTCCATATTGAAGGTACTTTTCCTATAGCAAACTGACACCTTCGATCTGATCATTTTATACATGTGCTAATTTCTATACTACCATAATTGACTGGTAGTTTCTTTTTATGTCATTTGATACCTTACTATGTGTTGCATATTGTGGGTAAGTTTCATAAAATTATGCATGTAACGTTTTCAGTAATCGTGATTTTGCTATTATTTATGATAACCATGAATAAATTGTTCAGTTAAAAAAATCTTCTCTTATTAATAAGTGGGATGGGAAAGAAATAAGCAATATTATATGTGTAAAAAATGAATCATTTATTTAACATTTTGTACGGGTGTTTATCACTCTCCCCCCAAAAAAAGTATATATAAATATGCCACTGCATGAATTCACTGTGACTGCAGTTTTATGAATAATGAAATACAATATTCTTATTAGAAGGCATTTTATTTTTATTAATGCATGCAATAATGTTCATGATTTGTGTTTTTCTCTCCTTGCATGTGAACGAGAATTATCTGGTCTAGTTATATTGAGATCTTTGAACCTGAGCACATAATCACACACAGAAGAAACAGGCATATCTGTAAAATTTAGGATAAATCAATGAATGTGCCAGCATCTGGAATAGAATTGAGTAGGTGCAGGAATCCTCAATACTACAGCCTTTATTAGGTAAAATTGACAAAGCTCAATTTTTAGAGGGTGGAATTATTGTCTGTATTAATTTTCTCCTCAGTCTAGATTTCATTGAAACTTTCAAAGTTTTTCTCAAAACTAATGATGCAGATGTTCTTTCCTGTTAGAAAGTGGAGAAACTTCTTGTGTGGGCCCCTTTCCATCCAAGAATTCCCAACTTCCATGTAAAGCACTTGTCAACATCTGTGGTGCTTACCGTAACAACAATCGTAACCGGAATATGAAAAATATGGAGAATTGTCGTATTAAAACAAATTCTGTTCTGGTATTGTTAAAAGATTTTCAAGAAATTAAAAAATATTTCAACTCGAATAAATCAAGCTAGACCTGACTGAAATCATGACATGAAATAAAAACTAGCTACATCTGTCCATGGTTAGATTTTCTGTTACTAACCTAGGCTTACACATAGCTTGTGAGTCATGAAGAATCATGAGATATTTAAGCATTAAATCCTAAATTATTTTATTTACTAAATTCGAGTTGTATTTATTCTAAACACTTCTTATGTAATTTTTTTTTAAATTGATAGCTTAATATCTCTTTTGCAGTCTTGTCTATGAAAAGTTTGACTTTTATGCTTTAAATATATGTTTGAACCATTATGAGAATTTCTGCTTTTAAATTGCGCTTACATTTAGGGTTATGAGAACTACCCCACTTTAAATTTCTACACTTTTTTCTGCAGTCATGATTTTTATTTTTCTGAACTACTGTCTGTGTACTATGGCTAATTACTTTATTATGATTAGCTTGGTCCTTACTGTGCAGTAATCATCAAAACTATTTACGGTACATGCGAATATGAAGTTCATAATATTTGAAGAGTATTCAATTATATCTGTATGTCTGCGATATAAAGAGGTTCTAAAACACAGATTCACAAGTGAAAGTTTTTATATTCTGTGAATAAAATCTCAGTAAATATATAGATATCCTTAAACTGTTTCTGTTTTTATTTTAAACCTTTCCTCCTCACTTTAGTTTTTAATGTATTTCCCCCCTGTATTTAATGTGAGTGTAGTACTCTGCTTAATTTGCAAATATGGATTAAGAAAGGAAAATAAAGTCTATGGTTTTAGCAGACATTTTTGAAATAACTGTTATTTTTCTATGTATAGACCTGATATGCAGTTCTATTCTCATGCACATCGGTGTATAACGCACATCTAAAATTTCAAGCTACATTTTTAAATATTTAGATATATTTGCCGTATAACGGGCACCCAATTTTTCACGAAGAAACCTAAAAGATACATGTGCAGTGCTGTTATCTTTTGTGGTCAGTTTAAAAGGTATATCTCCCACATTCTTAGCGTGCCTTCGTGGTGTAGTGGTCTGCATGCTCGACGCGTAACCGAGAGGTCCGTGGTTCGATTCCCGGCGAAGGCGTTGCTCATTTTTCATGTCTCCTGCTCCAAAATAACCTAATGTCTACACTGGCGCCCGAACTAAAAGGGTTGTGGATGATGACTCTCCACACCCAGGATTTGGCGACTAGGTCCCCTAAAACCCTAGTCGCCCTTTAAAAAGGGGAGTATATAAGGTATATCTCCCACATTCTTAGCGTGCCTTCGTGGTGTAATGGTCAGCACACTGAGCCGGTATTTCAGAGGTCCGTGGTTCGATTCCCGGTGAAGGAATTGCATATTTTTCATGACTCCTGCTTCGAAACAAACCTAATGTCTCTACAAGTTATTCAAAGATTTGGCCTAGTCTTTCGAAGAATGGTATTGACAAGTGATGAGGGGAAGAGCATGTGTGTGGATTAAATGCTTGAGGGAGTAAATATTCCTGCAAAGAGGATGGATTTGTATTCACTGCAAGTGTCCAAAAGGATACTATGGTAGGGTTTCCAGAAACAGTGGATATAATCTGGAGTAAGAATGCACTTCCAACACGAAAGAAGTCGTGGGATTGGGTTTCAGATGTTTTTTCTTTTTGTAGTCATTTGAAGCCGTGATTTTGAAGTGAAACCGAAGGTTTTATTTGAAATACAGTTGATCTTGTGTTAGTTCAGTAGTAAACATGTTTCCTGCCAAACGAAACAATACAGTGCTTGTTTAAAAATGCAAAGTCATTCAGTTTGTGAAAGAAAATGGCAATCGGGCTGCAGGAAGGATGTTCAGTATTGGTGGAACGATGGAGCCGGTGATGATTATTTATTTATGTATCAGATTTACAGTGATGGTGAAAATGAAACTGAAATTTTTGGTGTGCCTGGAGATAAAGCGGAAGACGAACTTTTCATGCTATCCGATAATGAAAAGTTTTTATGCTTAGAAGGTATGTCATTTCTTTTAAATAAACAGCATCAGTAAACGTAAAAATGTGAAACTTTTGTATGCCGATGTTTTCTGTATTTTTAATTTATCATTTTTATATCCGGCGTATAACGTGCACCTGCAAATTTGGGTCATATTTTTTGGTGAAACTGCACATTATACACCATAATATATACATAATGTAGTATTTAGAAGTGCATCACTTTCCATTTATCTTCAGAATTGATTATGTAAGCCCTCAAAAAGTAGAACCTATTTTTGGTTTCATATTTTAATTATACAGAAATTTATCATATTTGCATAAATTTATACGTTTTAAGCAGAAGGGTGAAATATATAGGAGAGATAAAATTATTTATTCAGTAACTACACAGTCCAGTCACATTAATGTGACCACCACGTACTTTCCATGTCAGAGTTAAATAACCAATCACAGAAGGCAGGTGGCAGCACAGTGCAGTTGAGCGTATATAAAGGGTGTGTGAGGGCTTCGGAAAACATTTCAATCGTTGGCGTAATGCAGAAACGAAGCAATTTATCCGACTTCCAAAAGGGCATGATCATTGGCTTTCGGGCCAAGGGTGGAAGCATTTCCGAAACGGCTGAGTTTGTGAACTGTTCGCGTGCCGCCGTGGTAAAAGTGTACCGTGCATGGCAAAATGGGACTGTCCAAAATCAGCGACGTGGCAAATGTGGTGCACCACGGGCCATAGATGACAGAGGCGAACGACGGTTGCGGAGATGCGTTCGGGCAGATAGACGGGCTACCGTTGAGCAACTGACCACCAAAATGAACCAAGGGGCTACCAAAAGTGTCTCCCAAAGTACTATTCAGCGAACATTGCTGCGTCTGGGCCTCCGAAGCAGACGCCTGGTTCGTGCACCTATGCTGACTGCTGTTCATCGACGGCGAAGGCTAGAATTTGCACGCCAGTACAGCAGCTGGACGTCCACTGAGTGGCGACAGGTTGCGTTTTCGGATGAATCGCGTTTTATGCTCCATCGGACAGATGGACGTTGGCGTATAAGGCGTGAAACCTCTGAAAGGAACCACCCTGCAACCATTGCCGGAACGGTCCAAGCTGGAGGCGGGAGCATTATGGTCTGGGGAATGTTTTCCTGGCATTCTCTAGGTTCACTGATCATTGTGGAAGGCACAATGGATCAATACAAGTACGCATCTGTCCTTGCGGACCATGTTCACCCCTACATGCGCATTGTTTTTCCTCAGGATGATGGCATCTTCCAGCAGGACAATGCGAGGTGCCATACAGCTGCCAGTGTACGTGCGTGGTTCGAAGAGCACCAGGATGAGTTTACCGTCCTCCCCTGGCCAGCAAACTCACCTGACTTAAACCCAATCGAGCATCTGTGGGACCATCTTGATCGAGTTGTTCGCGCCATGGATCCTCAACCGCGTAATCTAGCGCAGCTGGCCATGGCATTAGAGTCGGCATGGGTCAACATCCCAGAGAACACCTTCAGGGACCTATGTGACTCTCTTCCTGCACGTCTCGCAGCAGTCCGCTCTGCGAAAGATGGTTATTCTGGCTTTTGACAGATGGTCACATTAATGTGACTGGACTGTGTAAGAATAAAAGGTAGGCAGAGTGTAATTAAACATTTTAAAACTAACACAGCGACTTAAATTGACAAAAAATAGTTTCAACACCTATGTTATTTTGCATAGGAAATATTAGTGATATTTTTAAGTAATCAAAATTACAATAAAATGCATACACCAAAGGCAACCTTATGATCAGAGGACTGAATATGTATATGCAGTAGAATAAAATATTATTAGTACTGCCTGACAAGTTTTCCAGTTTTATTGTTGAGAGACTTTAATACTGAATAGTCTTCCAGCAGATTTCAATTCTTTATAGTTTTTCTATCTCTGTTGTAAATTAAATTATCTTGTTTAATGATTAAGTAAGCATGTTAGAAATATTTGAAAGAAATGTCAATCTAAGAATTTAATATTTATCTATGAATATATTTTTGAGTTACAAAGTGCAACCTTCTTGGTTGCATTTTGTAATTGTGTTATAGCTGTCTTAGAGGCTCCAAACAAAATAAATGTAAATTTTTTCTTTTGCATTATTATTGTTATTACTAGTATTATTATTATTATTTTTGTATGTTTTGATAAATATTTAAAAAAAATTAATTTACTTTATCTTGTTTTATAGTGGTATTATTTTGAAGTCTTTTTTTAAAAAATTATTTTTGTTTTATTTTGAAGTTCAAGATTTTGAAGTGGTTTCGCAAAAGTGTTG
This sequence comes from Stegodyphus mimosarum, assembly GCA_000611955.2. Classification (NCBI taxonomy): domain Eukaryota; kingdom Metazoa; phylum Arthropoda; class Arachnida; order Araneae; family Eresidae; genus Stegodyphus; species Stegodyphus mimosarum. The sequence goes on from KK119572.1 coordinate 87,154, forward strand.
CTTAACTCTGCAAAAAGAGAAAAGTTGCTTTTGTTATCAGATGCTTTTGCTTGTTAAGTGCACCAACTAGTTTTTATATTTTGTAACCATTTAAAAATGAAAGCTTCTTTTTATTCCTTTGGAGTCACAACTTGATTAGAACATGTGAAGTAATAGAAATAGTGATGATGTATCGTGCACTAAGGTTGAGCACTAAGTATGCATGCATTCATGAAATAATTGTTATTTCCTTCTTTATAATTATTATTGAAATAGTTCAGAGATTTCCAATTTTTTGCTTCAAATTTCAACATTTTTGCATCAAATGTGCAAGTGTTGTACTATCCCAGTTATTCATACCATTTCTGTGAGCCTTTTACACTTTTACCATTGAGCCTTTTACAAGCGAGGCTCTGTCATATCATGCATTTGTTTAAATTTTTGTTTAATTTGCTTCTGTGAGTGAATCATATTTTAAAGAACTGTCTTGATCTTATATGCAAAAATTTTTGTCTTTCGAAATTATTTTCTGTGTGAGCATAACTGATCAGATTTGTCTAATTTATTGGTAATTCAAATCTCTAATTTGTTTTTCTTGGTAATAAACCTATGATTGCTTTCTTTACTTGAAAACATTATAATTTTGTTCCATTATAATTTGTTGACATTATAGTGAAGGTTTTGTGAGATACTACTGTGATGAGTAACTCCTGGAACCTCCAACTTAATCCTTGCAGAATAATCAATCCTAAGCTGTGATCCTAAGCGCTGGAAAACCTAGCTACGACACTGGTGCTACTGCTTAACCAACAGGGCATGCAGCGGTTAAATGAGAAAATTCCTTAGAAATATCTATTTTTCAGAGATGCAAACTTTCTCATATAAAATTATATGCAGAAGATGTGTATAATTAGCAACCGCTGATAAACAGTGTTTGTAACAGCATTCCTGTTCTAAACCAGTTGTGGTATTTTTATAGTGTTTTCAAAATTCATAGGTTGAATAAATGTTTTGCAGTTTATGATTGTAAGAAATCTTAGTAAAAAAAGGAGAATTTTTCATTGCCTTTTGCTCTTTCCTAGCACTTTTTAACCAAGGAATTGCAAATGGATCCAGAAGAATGTGTATAAAAAAATGTGCTAATTTGACACTGTTAGCGGCATTTCCGCAGTTTTTTTTTTTTTTTTCCGATTTCTCTTACTAGTGAATGTTCGAACTGAATTAAAAAAATCAGTTATTCATCTTCAATTCAAGGAATTTTTTATCTTTCAATTCATGGTAAATCAGCTGTTTGGTACATTTTGGAGATGTTCAGAATTGCAGTCATTATTTCGTTATAATTGATAACTACAGAATACAGAACATCGTACAGATATGGAAAGTCTTGCACGCTTATTAAATTTTGCGTTAGAAAGATCAACATCTTTGAACTTGAGTTGTAGGAGAAACATCGGATTGAAGTATATTGATGCCACATATTATCAGGATTAGCCTCGTCTATTGAACATCATTCAAGCAAAATTTTCCTTTATTTCTTCAAATGATGATCTCACAATGGTCCTAGATACCATTACTGAAAATAATCGTGATGTATGATCATTTATGATCTTACATGACCAGAAACGTTCTTGTCATACCAAAATGGCAAGTTGACAACCTCTTTAGTTTTAATCTCTAAAAACCTGCATAATAGTCCAGCATCAAATTTTACTTTTCTGAGATCATATAAATTTTTTAAGTTAGAAGACTTGGAAATCAAGCTACTGCATGTCTATCTTAGATTTATATTATGCAATGTTTTGAGCTTCTGGTACCATTGCTGTGTTAGAGGGTTTTATTCACAGCTTTGTTTCACTTTCATTTGCATTTTAGTTCCAAAATTTCCAACTGATTAATAAGAATATTCAACGTGATGGCTAACAGGGTAATATTAACACAGTGGCAAATTAACCATCTGCCAGTTTATTAACATATACACTTGCAGATATCCAGTTCATTCCTGGCGATTTAGAACTGAAATGTAACTATAAATAGGACAAGGATTACCAAAATTATGAAAAAGGCGACGCTGCTTTGCCTGCAGTTAAACCTTGAATATATGTGTGCAGTATAATTATAACTCAAAGCAGAAGACTGCGGATGGACTTGCCCTAATGTTCTAAATCATTCATTCAACTAAAAAAATACATCTGACAGTATTGAAATGGATGCCCACGTACTTACTCCTGCTGTATCATATGGGGCCTTGTTGAACCTTAAGGTTCAAGACAATGCTTAAACAATTCTTGATTTATATTGTCTTAATTAAAAGCAGCCACTTAAAAATCCATTGGGCTGATGATGTCAGCAAAAAAAGATAACGGAAAACAGAAAAAATTGCTGTGCACCAAGTAAGCAACTCTGGTATTTAAGATCAAGAAATGTAGTCATTATGATGCCTTGTTTGTTGACGATAGAACTTGTGAGGACATATACATTCGAGCTGGATCTCCACCATTAATACCATTCAAGATATATTTCATAATGTGGCTATAAAAATCACTAGAAGGAAAAACCTGTGAGGTTTTACTTCTTTAATCCAATGTTCAATCTTAGAGCCCCACAACCCCTAACAAGGGAATAATCATTTAAGTGTGTGAATAAACACTTAAGACTTACAAAGGGCTAACTACCCTTTATTTCTCAGAATATTTACATTGAGTTCCTAACTCAGAAATAAACAAAGCCTCGACTTGGGCTTGAACATAAATACTTACGAAATTAAACTAAACTAAACTAAAGCTATCTGAAAGATATAGCTGAAGCTATCAGGTTTTTATGTAGTTGGCCCCTAAATATTAATTAAATTGGCGAAGCCAAGCAATGGCCTAAAGTATGGCCGAGCGTAGTATCTAAGAAAGAACATAGCCAAAAGGCAAACACTTGCTAGTCAGGAAAATCCGGCTCTCTCTCTCTCTCGAAGTCGGTGAAACATCAGCTTAAATAGTACTCTTACTTTTTCGCATTCACTGCGTTTCTGAATTTACAATCTGGTAGGAAATTCTAAGCTTATCAGGATTTGTGTTTCCTCTAGTTGATTAGGCAAACGTACCTGGAGACCTGAGTAGGAACAGGGAGCTTACTAAAAGCTATGTTCGTGTGTGTGTCGAAGATACAACAAGGATAAGAAGGGTTAAAATTCTCCTTTATTTGCTTATCGGTTTTACAGATGTTCCCGCTCCTCGTGATACAAAGACCAGCCACTTGTGGTCTGAATTTAAAAGAACATAAAATTACTAACTAACTAAAATTCAAATAAGAGCTAACTTTTAATATTTTACACAGATGACTAGCACTAAGTCTTGCCTTTTAAATTACTACACCTGTAGTATGCAAACTGCAGAAAACTGCAATACCTCTTTAACTTTCAAGAAGGCTAAACCTCTGGCCTTAAAGGCGGACAGTAACTGATGGCAAGCTCACGTGAAGACTCGTATCAAGAGGGCTCTCTCTTGGCAAAAAGCCACAACTTAAATACTTAAGCGTTAGCAAGTACAATTTGCATAAACATATTCACGAGTTAATTCTGGCCGGAAGTGGAAATTAAGAGATCATAGTAAAGTTTTAAAATAAAATAAATGTTAGTTAAACTTAAGATCTTTACAGCTGGAATTAGAACTGATGGGATAGGTGCATAACTTAAAATAACTGTTACTAAAATTAGGATAAACTTTACAAACCCATTCAAAATGTCTTTCATAATGTGGCTAGAAAAATCCCCAGATGTAAAACCAGTGACTGTTCGACAAAGATGTATGTAAAGATGATGATCGTTATCAGAAATTTGAATGATTATCGAGAAAAGACAAAAACATCCCCAGGAAATTCATATGATATTCGACAGATTTGAACTGCATTTCGAGAAGTCAAATGAATCATCTAGGGACTTCAAATGACTTGTCTGACAATCCCCTAGGTCTATAAAATCTTGGAACTATGGAAGTTGAAACAAGTTTGTTTAAGAGTGCAAAACAATGACAATAAGTGCAGCATAGTCTCATTATTTTTGTCTAGCTGATATGTTAACTCTGAAGATGAGAAAGTGTAGCAAATAGAAAAGTAGAATTTTAATAAATGGCTTGTTCCCGACAGTGCTTTTAGGTCCCAGAGTTTATGCATATACCCAAAGCAGATGCTGTAAAAAATTTAAGTGAATGAAGTGACTGAAGGATCATAATTTGCACGAAATGTGTTTGCTGAAGAGGGGAAAAGCAAAGCGCAAATATCTGACTTGGAGTGATGGTGACCATCTAGTGTCTTATAGAGAATGCAGCCATGAACTTTGAGAGAAAAATGACCAATATTTATTGTGACGTTATGAAGGGAAAGGAAAGGCAAGTTTTTTAAAAACAGCAATAAAAAGGCTACAAAATATTTTTGATCACGTCAGGCATATGAAATCACCAAGAAGGCTGTCTGCAAGGTTTGAGGATATGTTTAGAAGGAATTGCTTTCTTCAAAGACCGTAGCATGAAGACTAATTAATTGATAAGTGTACAAAGATGTAATAAGTCTACTTTTATACCATCGAAAACCATATTCCTGTATTTTTGCCCAAATGGGTAGCACTTACTTTCTTGAACAGTATTGGTTGCACATGTGAGTACACAGTATACACCCGCCCTTGTGTGTGAACTGTTACAGATATTTTGGAGGAATGGAGAACTGAGAGAAAGCTGCAGTTCAATATCTCAAAAACTAAGGCCCTCTTTTTTCCGAAAGGGGGAAAGAAAACAAGAAATCCTCAATTGAAATACAAGCATGAAAAAGTCAAAATTGTCGAAAATTTAAAATTTCTAGGTGTGATTTTTGACTGCAGGCTTTCGTTTGGAGAACATTTTAAGGCAATTCATAATAAAACTGATTTGATATTACAACAATATAGGAGGTCTTTTTCTGGCACAGTTTTGGCAATTAAAAGCGAAATTTTGAGACAGGTTTATAACTGTGTTATTATTCCTGTGGTTATGTATGGCATAGGAGCATGGGGATCCAGAGCGGCGGAGTTATTGAGAATTAGAAACAAATTAAATTCTATCCAGAGAGGCTGGCTGCTGTCTATAACAAGACTGTTTAGAACAGCACCAACAGAAGTTGCTAACATTCTGGCTGGTATTCCGCCCCTCTCGTTGCTGCAGGAATATTATTACTTAAAAGTTCTTTTAAGATCTGGAAAGATTGATTTTTATCATTATGGTGATAACATTGTTTTTAATACTGCCTTCTACGTTTTTAACTATCACTTAATACATCCCAGGGAAAGAATATCTATTGGTTTTAGTAAACAGATTCCGGAATGTAACGAAATTGATGTTTATACAGATGGCTCAGGGATTGCCGGATCAATCGGATTGGCTTTTGTAATATATTACTACGGAACTGAGATTTACCATAAAAAATATAAACTTGAAAACTTTAACACAGTTTACCAAGCTGAAATCTTGGCAATTCAGAAGTCTTTGGACTGGTTGAATAATAACTTGATAGAATCGAATAGAATTGTCGTTCACTCTGACTGTATGTCGGTTCTGCAGTCTCTGGGCAATCCCTGTCAGCAAAATTTATGTGCACAAGTGATTAGAGATTTATATATAAAGCTAAAGAAAAAACATCAAATTTCCTTCAACTGGGTTAAGGCACATGTTGGATATGCAGGCAACGAGAGGGCGGATGCCTTAGCCAAGGAGGCTGCATCGGAGAAGGATGTTGAGGTCATAAACATTCAGGCCTCAAGAAGAAAATGCATTGAAATTATGCAAAACTCTGTCTATGAAAAATGGAAAAGTCAGTGGGACCTGTCTGCCCGAAATACAAATTTTCTAAAGAATATTGCGATTGATAAAAATATGAAAATAATAAATGATATTGATTTAAACCAAATTATCTCGGGGCATGGCAGGTTTCCCAGCTATCTTTTTAGATTCCATCTACAGTCAAATGACAAATGCCTGTTCTGTAATAGACATGGAGACAATATTCATTTTCTTTCGGAATGCAAGCTTACTAGAAACATCCCGGGCGCCTCCTTCGACTTTATGAAAAATGGAGTGGAAAATGCTAAAAAGATCGCAGGACAGATTATGAACATTATCAACACAAATAAGGAGCGTATTGGTATTGTTAATTAATGTGTTTGTTATGTGTGTATGTGAAAGTGTATGTTGTTTTATTTTAGTTATTTATTAACATTCCATTTTATTTATTTTGCATTATGTTTAGTTGGTACGAATGTGTTTGAGATTCAGCGGATTAGATGGATATATCCGCTGAATGTATCTTTTTGGTTCTTTTTAGTTGCCTTTTTTATTAACTTTTTTAGTTACTCGGACCTGGGGCCTGATTTCTCGGTTGTTTAATGTTTTAAATTCATTTAAATGTCATAATTAATTTCTGTTTGTGGCGACACGGTCGGCTCGCTGGTTTCCGTCGTTTGTGGTTGTTTGAACAGGTGCAGCCCATTTTTGTGTCATAGGGCAAGCTTGTCTTGCTAGGTGGACCGGGCTGCGCCCTTAGTGTCACCCGCCCTTGTGAAATATGCTGCATTAGTGGAAGTCGGATATAGTAGGACTCGGTCACCCTGTCTCCTAGAAGATGTCCAGGACCTTGTACGCTAACAGACGTACTCTTTTTCTCGACGATAACGAATTACTTCAGCTGAATAGTATTATGTAAGGTAAGCACATTTTATGTATTTCGCAGTATATATTTAGTGTCGGCAAGAAGTATCGACTTTCCGATAAATTTTGCCAATAATGGTAATATTACCTCAAAGATGCAGATATCCCAAAATTACCTCGACACGCTTATTGCTTTCAGCTCTTAAAAGGTCTCTGGCAACGAAATAACTATATGCCGTCTTTAAAATGCATCTGCTATACCCACAATGTTATATAATGCCTCAATGCTACGCTTCATTACAGAGCAGTTATTGATCGAGTTTCACCCAAAGTTTCACACTTGCAATTTGGTAGAGAGTTTTGTTGTGGTTTGCAATTTTTAATATATCTTTTGGTAGCGATACGATATGCGCGAATATACGATTTGCGTGATTTTCGATGAGGATATTATCCTATTTAAGAAAGTACTCGGAATTTCATTACGTTACATAATTCAGAACTCAGCAGAATTGAAGGGGTCTCTTTTAACTGCCACAGCTGACTTATTTTGAGCTTTTCTAACAGACTCCTCAGGAAGCAAGGTCTACTGGATAATATTCAGATGGAATGTAATTCGTATGACATCTCAACGAAACCTCCGATATTTCCATAGTTCGGTTAACAATAAAATGTTTTCCATCTATGTGAAGTTGATGATAACCATACTAGTACAACATTAGAATCAGCCCATGCAAATATTTAAAATTTACAATAACTTAGTTTTAGGGTTCTTTTTAGAATATTCTATGATAGTAAATGGACTGCATTCAGTTCCAGCTAGGAACATCTAAGGGCTTAATCTTACTGGAATTTTCGTGATGGTGAGCTTTGAAAAACCAACTGTTCCTTTATTTTCGGAGGGCATATATAATTAATGGCAATAAATTGCCAAATATTTGCGCTAAAGCTGCAAAGTTATAAAATAGTAATTTATTTTCTAATACATTATCTCCTTTGAGAAACGTAGAATGCTATTGAAAAGCCTCGTATACGAATACTGAAACAACCTTCATAAACGTTTATTTTGCACTTTTTAGCTAACGTATCCTGTTAATACTGGTCTGTAACCTTATGGCCCATCTAAGATTCATATCTGTTTTAGTAGTAATCATCTTTGCTAAAAACATTTCTATTGGAATTACTGTAGTCTTTACAGAGAAATACTAAGCCGAGAAATTATGCCTCTCCATCAGTAGATAACTGGTTCTCTACAACCTAAGAAGGTCAGTGTTTGGTTTAAAAGATACCTGCATCATCTAGTTGCACCGAAGAATTCGATTTTACCTTTAATGGTAAAGTATACACTAGAAATTCACTAAATACGAGCAATTCTTATCTGCAGTTTTTGCAGTCAGTTGGGTAAGAAAGCTGTAAGAAATCTAAAACTGAGTGCATCTTCTTACCATGACTTTTGTGAAGAAATGATGACTTTTTAGAAATAATAAAATGCTTAAGATGTCTGTGGTCACAAATGGAATCAACAGTTTTTTCCCGAAATTATTGTTCTTTTAAAAAAAACTTCAACTTTTTATTAACACAAGCTTTCTTAATATGATTTTTTGGACTGGAGGGCAGTAGCCTCCCTGTTTACCATAGTAGACCGCTCTTTCAAAAAATTCTCAACTGAAATGTTATTTGATTAACCTGTGTAGGTTTTTTCATTTGTAATAACATTTGAAGTATATGAAATCAATAATGAAATGTCTTTAAATGAGAGGTAGAACCTGCTGTATAGACCACTATACATTATTGTCTGGAAACAGGTTCTTGATTTGTTCCAACGGGAAACATGTACTAAGAAGAAAAGAAATATAAATATATTTTCTATACAAATTTCTGTTGTTTAATGAAAGTGTATGCTATATATTAAACAATAAAAACAAATTGAGAAGTAATGACCAGCTGGAATTTTGATAGAATGGTAGAATGCTGAGATGTCGATCCACTCTGAATAAGAAATTTGACAGTCGAAGCAGAGTAAATCATTTTATTTTCAGTTAACATATTGCGGCCACAAACAATTTGACACATTATTTGTGCCTATTTCAAGAATAATAATAACTTGGATTTTTCGATTTCTGGCTAAACTTGGAAAAATTAATTCAATTTCGAGAATATAATCGGAGAAATTCGAGATAAATTTACTGCTGTACACAAACTAAATGCAACCAAATAAATAAATAAATAAATAAAAATTTACTGCTGTACACAAAACTAAATGCAACCAAAAATAAAATAAAAATTTACTGCTGTACAGAAAACCAAATGCAACCAAAAATAAAAATGTTTATTCAGTTAACGAAAATTTAACGAATAAATTTTATTTATAACCAGGTATAATCAAATGAACTTATATAACGAAAAATAATCACAGAAATTCGAGATAAATTCGCTGTTGTATACAAAACCAAATATGATTTGAGAATATTAGAAGTGTGTTGTTGTTTCTTCCGTAGTGTTGACGTTGTTGCGCACGAAACAACTTTACAGTATTCTCACAACAATAAAAATAAATATGTCTGTGTTTCCGGTTAATAACGCGAAAGAAATCTATGAATCGAAAGATTTAAACTCCTAGGTTCTACAAACGTTGATAAAGAATAAGCTAAAGAAATTTGGAAATGTCTTACAATAGGACTAGCAAATTTTTATTTCTCTTCATATGTAGTGTCATTAGGTTATTTGCAAACAGATGTTAAAAATGAGCAATGCCTTCGCTGGGACTGGAACCACGGGCCTCCCGAATACGCGCCGAGCGTGCTGACCGCTACACCACGAAAGCATGCTAAGAAGGCGGGAGAAATACCTTATACATAATCTTTAAAAGACAATAGTTTGTACTTAAAAAAACTAATAATATATCTCGTTTTTAAGCACCATGCATCTATTAAATTGACGTATAATTTACGAGATATTCAGAAACTCTCCAGAGGTATAATTTTGCTGCACTTGGAATTATCTAACTAATTTTAAGCTAGGAAATTTCCACATTAAATAATTTCTATTTTCAGGAATACCTCTCGTAAGTAATTTATATAAAATATTCAAAAAATTTCGTAATTAACATTAAGTTATTTAAGGAACGGGATATTCTGATCTCTAATTTTAAATTTAAAATTTGACAATGTTGTTTGAGGATAGATACAGTGCTTAGTCTTATATGACAGTGCTAGTCAAGATATGGATGTTTTGATGTTCTAGTCAAGATTTGGATGTTTCTGTTTAGAAATAGCTGGAATTCCGGTCATGCCGCAGGCAGCAGAACTATTCTAATCAACAAGTATTTCGCACCTTTTTAACTCTTTCGTTCACTCCTTAATAAATGGAATTTCTTCTTTCTAAACACTCGCCCAAAAGGGTTTTTTTGCTAAGTTTTTTCTTCGGTCTCGCTGAACTCGCATTCTTCCAGTCTCTTCTACTCAAGCCTGCTAATCCATTTGTTTTTGTCTTTTTAGCTTTATTATTCAGCCTCATTTTCTTCGAACTTATGGTATGCGCAGTTCAACAGCAAAATTACGAAAATTGTGAAAGCAGCATGTGCTTAGAATTCCTGATTCAGTGTAAAGTGTCGGCACACACTTTTCTATTTTTTCAGTCCTTTTTTAAGCATTTTCCCTTTATTTTATTGCTTCGAGGAACGCTGCTGATTTCGCTTGGAATAATACACTGTTTTGTTGTTGGAAGTGGAAAGTCTTCCAATTGTTAAGGTGGAGTCTAGATGATATTTCGATTGCGCTGCCTCTACCTTCTAGGTAGGAGCCGTCTCTACAAAATTGAGGAAATTTCCTTTCGTTTGCTTCTTTTTTTCCTGCGTAATATGATGTTATTTTTCTTTTCTGGATTGTGCTCGTGCGGATGTCTTTAAATTTCTGTGCTATAAATTATAGTATAAGAAGTTCTCAATTATAAGGAATGGCTAATGCTTTCGTAGTTGCAGTACTGTTATCGTGTGGAATTCTTGTTCAGCTCTTATAGAAAGTCATGTTGTAAAGACCTTATTTAATATAACCAGTTATTTTTAATATGACTTTCCCTTCTGATTTCATTTCCCTGCCGGAATGTAAGACGTAGTATGCAAAATCTAAGTGTGTTCGGTAGCAGTTTTTAAGCTGCGTTTCAAGAGTTCGTGAGGAATTTGTTGCGAGTCGCAGCGTGTTTGAAATTAGCTCTCTAGTCGGTGCTACACACCTTTCAGAACATACTGACATTCTAGGCTCGGTTTTGCTGTGTGCAGCCGATTTAGCGGTTAGATACCTCGGGAGCCATTCGTTAGCCATTCTCATTTATTGTGATTTGTTGCATTTTTATTTTCTGTTTAGTTTAACCGCAAGGGATGGTGAAATAGGAGCACCGAATGCGTGCATCCTCTTGAATTTAGTTTAAATAAAGAGGTTATTTAAAACCATTTTTTTCTGCAGTATGTGTTCTTCAGAAACATTGTAAGTATTCGCTACTTCGTCTTCTAAGTAGGATCTACAGTTTATGCTTCTCAAAGACAGAGACTGTAATGTGCTGTTAGCGATTTGAAAGAAGGCTGCATTTAATGGGCAAACTTTTTCGATCGCGGGCCGAAAATCGAAAAAATAAAGTTTGGCGGGCCAAGATGAATTTTTCTAAAATTTTAAAAACATTATACAAGTATTACAATTTAATATATTAATGAGATGAATGAAATTGCGATTTCATTTTTAAAAGTTCCTTATATTGAGGTTCGAAGTGAGATGTACTGATTCTAAGGAACGAGGCTAAATGCTCATCTGTCAGTCTACTTCTGAAATAATTCTTTCTAAGGTTCATAGTTGAAAACACTTGTTCACCTATATAAGATGAAGCAAACATAGCACTGATTTTCTGGGCATGAGATATTAAATTTGGGAAATTTACTTTCGATAATGATTTGTAAAACTCTAACTTTGGCATATTTAGAACCAATTGATTGAGATGATTGTTAGATTGCAACTCAATTAATTCAAGCTGCAAATCTGACCTCACTTCTTCACAATTTACGTTGAATGGCATGGTAAAAATATCCAATTCTGCTTGAATGGCACTGAAATCTTGAAATCTGCGTTCGAACTCAAAATGCAGTTTTTTCAAGCTATCTTCATAATTCTTAAGGTTCTCTTCATTTACTGAGGGTATTGAATTTAACCTCGGGAAATGAGATAAGTCGTTCTTACCTAGCTGCCCAGCAAACATATTAAGTTTTAGTTTAAAAGCTTTGAGATGTGACCAAATATCGTCGATAAATTGATTTTTCCCTTGCATCTTGACATTCAAGTTGTTCATATGACAAAGAAGATCTGTGAAAAATGCAAAGTCTGAAAGCCATTTTGTATCTTTTAAGATTTCGCACTCCGCAGAACACTGTTTCTCATGGAAGAACGACACAATGTCGTCTTTCAGCTGCCAAACTCGCTCGAAAACACATCTTGCACTAAGCCCCCTCACTTTCGTGTAATACAGTACATCAGAGTATTCAGATTGCACTGACTGAAGAAAATCTCGAAATTGCCTGTGAGTAAGCCCACGAGATCGAATAGTATTTACAAGCTTCACAACTGTATCAAGCACGGGTTTCATATTCAGTGCAGATTTACACAGATCATCTTGATGTATAACACAATAAAGAAAAACAACATTGTTCCCGGGATAATTTTGATTAAAGAGTTCAAGAAATCCAGATTTTTTTCCTGTCATATTTGGTGCTCCATCGGTCGTGATATTACATATATTTGTTATAGGCACTTTCAAAGTTAAAAGCCCTTCCTGAAATTCACGAAAAATATCATGTCCCGTTGTAGTTCCCTTTAAAGAACGCATGCACGCCAGTTCCTCAATAATTTCAAAGTTATCATCAACACCTCTTATAAATAATACTAATTGAGCAGTATCATTTATATCAGTGCTTTCATCCATAGCTATGGAACAAAATTTAAACTGGCCAATCTTTGACTCTAATTGTGATGCCAAATTTTTATCGATGTTTATGAGATAAGCTTACAGTCTCAAAATTATTTTTCTTGTTTGGACATAAAACATCACAAACTTGGAGCATGCATTGTTTAACGAACTCCTCATCACTGAGAGCTTTATTATTTTTAGCAATATTGTATGCTACAATGTAACTTGCATGTGTAGATGCTTCTTGAATACTGTTTACCTTCTTGAAAAAATTTTGCCGGCCTGATAATTTTTTACAAAGACTTTCTGTATTTTGTTTTTTTTTTTTCATATTCGGATATTGCTTCGTAATTGGAATTCTTATGCTTAGATATGAAATGACGGGAAATGTTATATTCTTTGAAGACTGCTACAGCTTCATTGCAGATAAGACACACTGGTTTATTTTTTACAACTGAAAAAAAAAATATTTCCATGTCCATTCATCATTAAAAGCGCGGCACTCTAAATCAACTTTACGTTTTTTAGTAGACATTTTGGGGTTGAAATATTTTACGAATAACCCAAACAAGCACTAGCTACGCTATACTTTTAATAATTTCACCACTATTCACAATGACGCTATATGTCCACAATCTTTCAATACGCAATCAATAATATTAGAACTCGCGCCAAAAGAAAAAGCCGCTAGATGGAGCTTAAAATGCGCAGTCTGCCACATGTGAGGTCTAATTCACCTATATTGAATTCCCATATGTAAGCTCCACAAGAAAAAGATAACGCTTGTTGGTACCAATCTACAGCTATAACTAACAAATAACTTCCGCTTTTAACACTTTACCGATTGAAAACTGCCTGCGTTTGCTATTTCCTTCGATTTATGTTTTGTAGAACAAAAAATAGAGAATGTAAACAGATTACCAGCTCTTTGAAAAAAAGGAAGAAAAAATATAATGGAGATGGATATATAATATATGAATATTTCTTTTAATTTGCTTCTGACCGGCAAATTAAAATTCTCTCCGCAAGCCGGATAGAACCTTCCGGCGGGCCGTAGTTTGCCCATCCCTGTTCTATAGCTTCCCGTTGAAGTTGAGAACAAAGGGTCTGTGAATTGCATGAATTTTTTTTTTTTTTTTTTTTTTTTTTTTTTTTATGCCTTCTGAGCATATGGCTGCCCTGTATAGGGCAAACTTCTTGATTACTGTATAGATGAGTTTTGTGGTTGGTTTGTTCAACCCCTATTCTGTTCATTCGCTTTTTAGATTTGTTATGATTTTGGAGGTCTTACTTTTAATATTGTGTAGACAGTCTATAAAGTTAAGCTTTTTATGAATGATGATGCTCAAATATTTTAGGGAAATGAGCTCTTTTTATTCTGTTTTCTTCGGTTTCGAATCGTATGCATGGAGAATTGAAGCTTTCTACTGTGTTGCTTACATTTCTTTGGCTCTGGAGCTACCACTCACGACAAAAGCCAGATTGTCCGTGAAAGCTGTGTATTTAGAGTGTTGGGGCTATTTGCGTTTTATGATTTTTTCAGATTCTAAAAGAGGCATGAGCCGTGTGGACAGATTCTAACTTTTTCAGTTGTGCGGTTGTTAGTTATTATTACGCTGCTTCTGTTGGTAAAGTAATCTTGAAAAAGATTCATAATTGTTTTTTGGACAGTTGATGTTTTTCAGTGTGCCTAGAACCTCTGGACCTCCGAGAGAATCGAAGGCTTTTTGGAGGTCTAAGTACAATAAAGCTGAGTCTTGTTTCTGTACTTTATTTCTTTTTATCTGCTCTAGAACTTCACTAATTGGAGGTACATTGTTTTTATTTGGGGACGAACCGAATTGGTGTAGGCTCGCTATGTTGGATTTTTTTTGATGGTTGAAATGTTTCGCTAAGGTCCTCTACAGTATTTTTGCATCTGTAAGAAGACGGCTTATGGGGCGGTAGAAACCTCGGTTCCCTGAATTGTGGCCTTTTTTTTTAATTTAAAGCCCTATTTTAAATTAATATTTACTGCTATTCCTATTATTATTGTTAGGCTTAAAACTTGTTGGGAAGAAACTTGTTCATTGATTAGTGGTTTTTCATGGTTAGCTTCAAACTAACCGATGAGGAAAGCTTAGCAAGGAAAGCAGGATCTTGGGGTAAGATTGTGATTATTTCTGAAACTCGAAAGAAGAGAACGGAATGTCTTTGCTTGTTCCTGGTGGGTGGCTATTGTATCTTCTCATATTCTGAAGTAATGAGTCTTCTTCAGCTGAGGATTCTTAGAGCAATGCACCATCCATTATTTTCTTGATGCTGTTGCGTGTTCCTTTGTTTTGTTTTGAGTAATGGAATTTGTTCTAACAATTTCACATGGATGGAAAGTTTTATTTTTTCTGTAATTTTGTGGATGGGGAAGACCATTTAGAAATTTTCTGACAGCGGTATTTCGAGATTTTTCTTTGGGAAAAGAAAAGGGTTGGTGCGTTTTTCGTTTCCTTTTTAGTGCCTCTACATATGAGTTTTAAATTTGCTCGTGGGCGCTGCTTGTGCTTTTGACAGGAAATCTGCTCTCATCTATTTTCGTTGCTTCAGCAGAATAATTGCAATGATGGCTTGATGTATTGGGAGGTATAACATCTTGTTGTTTGGATGTAGTAGTTTTCGGAATTTCCTGATTGACAGGGTGTTGCTGTGAAACTGATATTCTCTACAATGAGTGCTGGAGCGCAAACATTAGTGTCAGATATTTCAGTTGTTTGAGTTTGTTTGTTAGTGTCTCGTGGAAGATAAAATGACTTTGTAGAAACATTAGGTTTTTTTAGAAGCCGGAGAGATGAAAAATGTGGAACGCCTTCGCCGGGAATCGAACCACGGACCTTCAGAGATCTTTATAAGTAGTAAAATAGTAGAATGAAAAATTAATAAAGAAAATATAATAAATGCAGATTTATAAAATACATCTCTAACATAAGAAGCCGTTTAAAAAGTAGATGGAATGGTGCGTTTTTGGATTAACTGTTGTAGGCGGCTGGGAGAGGTTGTCTTTGCTAATTAACTCGTGAGAATTTTCTTGGTATGCTGGTGTCATTCTATAGGTTATGTAGTAGTTGGGGGATTTGCATACTCAGAACAGGCAGTCAGTAAGGATGTGGATTGTTATAAGCGCAGCCCGTAAAGGGAGAAGAAGAGGACAAGGCAAAACATTGGCGCTTCGGAAGAAACGAAAAAAATTGCAGAAGTACTACCATGTTTCTTTTTGTTTCATTTTTTTACACATTGTTTTAGATTTATTATAGTATTTGAATAGAACATGTAGCAATTATTAGGTAATTCTCCAGATGATATTTTTTTTGCATTCTTGATGACTTATAAAATGAGTGAGATGTAAACGCTGTTAAGTGACGCTAGCACCAGAGTCGCTGTGGTAAGCAAATATAGTGAATTTTAAAGAGTACATTTATTGTATTGTGGGTTTATGTTCTATCAATGAAGAAAATTCAATTCAATTAATCGAAATGAAATGCAAAAGACATGTAATTTAATATTTCGTACAAGGAAGTCATGTGCTGTAAACATCAGATTTTTTTTCATTGTAGATGAGCGGAAAAATAGTCATCTTTCATACTTTCAAATAATTTTAACAAAGGGCTTAAACCACATTTGGCTTTATTATTGCTCAAACAAAAGATGCCAAATTTCAAAACGTGCCAATATGTAAAATCACGTGTATCTTAAAAAATTTTGAATAAAAAAATTCTTAATTTTTTGCAGATATTCTTAGAAACGCATCTACTTTAAGATGATATTAAAAAATGTCATAGGTTATAATACAAAAAATATTTTCAAAAACGCTATAAAAATACTTAAAAATACAATTTGTTAAAATAAATAATAAAAAATGTGCGAATTATATTTGGATTAAGCCTAAGGGGAAAGAAAAAGAAAGAAAAGGGAAGTTTAAGAATGAGAGGGGTGTTCTAAAATAAAATTTTGAAAAATGAAAGAAATAATAACATAAAATGTATATAAGGAAGCGTGCAATAAAAAGACGTTCAAGTTTTATTATTATCCTCAGTATTGTAACATGAATGGCATTTCGTATCACTCATTTCATTCACACCAGTATATGTGTCCATCACCGCTTTGGTTATTATATAGTACGTACATACACTCAGAACTCAATTAACCATTAAACAAAATAAGCATGTGTTTACTGCATCAAAGAAAGGGTCATTAAGAACAAAATATCATTAGAAACTTGAGAAAGGAGGTAACACAAAAAAAATTTCTGTTGTCAGTGTTACTCTGGAATGGTGTAAATAAACCAAGACCAAGAAAAATGGGAAAATAACAGAAGTAAATGTATATGACGCTTAAGTCTTAATCTCGCTCTGCATATGATGTTATAATAATAATGCTAATAATAATAATAATCTTCGTTATATGCAGATGGAAATGTAAGTTCTAAAAATGAAGTTTAATTAATACTTTTATTTTATAATGGCAAACGCATAATTAATACTTTTATTTTATAATGGCAAATGCAGGAATTTGTAAAAAGAAAATTTTTAAAATTATTTTGAGTTTTCTTTGGCTGTGTGACTGAAGAGAAATATCTAAAAAATTACTTCATCCCAACACTATGAGTAACCAAGCATTTTAGGCCACTTTGTGCAGTGCATGTGGGTATGATTTATGAATTTTTGCGTAATTATGTAGTTGTTTGTTGTAAAGAAAGTAAACAAATCATTAAAAAACTGTAATAAATGCAGTAATGTACGTGGAATTTATGACCAGGGTTGGCACTAAACTTTTTGACACCCAGTTATGCTGCTTCCACCTCCAATGCCTACTGTGACTACTGCCTACACATTTTTTCCATTCTTAAATTCTGCTAGCTAGTGTGATCACATCTGTTCCATCGGCTCTGATGTTGATCTTGTCTTGCGAGTAAATAAAAGCCATTGTGCTTTGAAGGTTAAATAATGCAATTGGTTTTCCCTTAAAACATTTATTTTGGTTAATAAACATGAATTCTGGTAACTATTTCAGTATTACGTTCCAATAAAAATTTATTTTATTTACTCATTTTGTTTTCTATTTAGGATTTTAGGTTATGTGTAGTAACTCATAATAGTTTTATACACCGGGGGGCCATAATTAAACTGACAGTGCTCACAATGTTCTGTAGCGCGATCTATTTGGGAGAATGACGCCACATTTTATAGGAAGATTAAACAAGATGGGGGACGGATTATTCCGCGAAAAAACAAATTAGTTCCAAAAGTCATTCAAATGAGGTTCAATGTGGCTGCCGTTGTTGTGGACCGCATATTGCATTCTGTGCGCAGTATGCACAATAGCAGAAAGTAACATGTCTGCAGGAATCTCTCGTACAGTTCGTGATATGTTGTCCTTCAGCGTAGCCAGGTCTTGGACCACTCCTTGATAGAACTTGGACTTAAGGTAACCCCATAGCCAGAAGTCGCTTGGGGTAAGATCAGGCGACCGAGGTGGCCGTGCAGTTGGAAAGTAGCGGCTAATGGCTCTTTCTGTTGTGAATTTCTGTTGTAGCATCTGTTG
>KK119573.1:0-26349 GCA_000611955.2 Stegodyphus mimosarum
AACAGGAGCAAATGCCATTTTGCTTGTGACAGAGTAAAGTATTTAGGTCATTGGATTACAGAATACGGTGTAGAAGTAGATGCCGATAAAGTATCTTCCATTCTGAAAATTCCTAAACCAACAGGCGTAAAGGAAGTTCAGTCTTTTCTACAGACGTGTTCCTGGTTCCGAAGATATGTCCCTAATTTTTCAGAAGTTGCTAGACCCCTAAGTGACTTAACCAAAAAGAATAAACAGTGGACATGGGGTGAAACCGAACAAAAAGCATTTGAAGAGTTGAAAAAAAGGTTGATTTCACCGCCTGTGTTATCTCAACCTGACGGAACTAAACCGTTCATCATTAGGACAGATGCCAGTAATTATGCTTTAGGAGCAGTCCTTATCCAAGGAGAAGGTCCAGAGGAACGTGTGATTGAGTATGCAAGTCGATTGCTAAGCTCAGCAGAAAGAAATTATTCAACTACCGAAAGAGAAGCTCTTGCAGTAGTTTGGGCCCTTGAGAAGTTCCGCGGTTATATAGAAAACCAAGAAATAATAATTGCATCTGACCACCAACCTCTTAAATGGCTAATGAGTATTAAATCACCATCTGGTCGTTTGGCTCGATGGGCCCTTCAAATCCAGTCATATCATCCAAAAATTGTCTACACTCCAGGAAAATCCAATGTTATAGCAGATCTTCTTTCTAGACCATCTTATCCAAATAATGACTTTGTTTGTGATTTAAATGCTGTATCTATAGATTTACCATCTCGGAAATCTAAAGACATTCGTGAAGAACAAATGAAAGATGAAGATGTAAGGAAGATTATAGAATGTTTTGAGAGTGGCAAAAAAGATGAAAATTATGTAAATTGGACTAGTAGAGGATATCTCATGAATCAAGGAGTTTTATATCGATACTCTCCCGACACAGACTCCGAAGAGGCTCAGTTAGTTGTCCCTTGTCAAGAGCGAGAACGAGTCCTACAGCAGTATCACGATTCCCCCACTGCAGGACATTGTGGAGCTGAAGGCACGTACCATAAGATTGCCTCCAGATATTACTTTCCTGGTATGAGAAAGTATATCTCAGAATACGTGAAAAATTGTGCTGAGTGCAATCGGTATAAACCAAATAACCAGAAACCTGCTGGATTACTTAGAACACCTGTGTATGCACAGAGGTTTGAAACACTTGCTATAGACCTTTTTGGCCCACTTCCAGAAACCCCAACTGGGAAAAAATGGATTTTTCTTATTGAAGACACCAGTACAAAATGGATAGAGCTCTTCGCCTTGGAAGAAGCCACTGCGAAAAATTGTGCAAAAACCTTAATTGAAGAAGTTTTTTTACGTTATGGTTTACCCAGAAGGTTGATTAGTGATAATGGTACACAATTTGTTAGTGCGGTAATGCAGCAAACCTGTAACTTTCTTGGTATTAAACAAGAACTCATTCCTGTTTATCACCCTCAAGCGAATCCCTCCGAACGAAAGAACAGAGATTTAAAACCTAAACTAGCCATACTAGTCGGTGATGCTCATGATTCTTGGGAAGAAAAACTGCCCATGATTCGTTTTGCCATGAATACAGCAATATGTGACACAACAGGTCATACCGCTGCTTATTTGCAGTTCGGAAGAGAGCTTAGGACGACGGATGACGTTAATCACGACTTAAGAGCACTTATTGAAAACGACAACTTTGTTGCTGAAATTACGCCGTATCTGAAAGAATTCGCTCGTTTGACACCTCAAATCAGAGAGCGTGTCGAACAAAAACAAGACAAAAGAAAGGAATACTTTGATAAAAGACGTAGACAAACTTACTATCAGCCTGGTGATAAAGTATGGATAACTATTCATCCAGTCAGTAAATCCATACACAAGAAAAGTAAAAAATTTATGCCTAAACGTGAAGGTCCGTATCTAGTGATTACTAACAGATCTCCCACAACATATGACGTTGCAGATCCTGCTACTCCTGATCAAGTGTTAGGTACTTATCATACCAATATGCTAAGACCCTATAAACTGCCTCCATCGAAGGACCAAGGTCCTGTGACTCCCATAAGGAAAAGAGGCAGACCTCGCAAAATTGAACTATCCAACACGGCCTCTTTGCCGGGACGTCATCAGAGCCCGAGGGGGAGTCTGTAACGAACGCTAGCAAACAGCCCGCTGTATTGCAGCGCCACCTTATCGGACACTTCAAAAAACACCTAAGCCCGAACTAGTTAGTTCGAGTTTCGGCAGAGGACTGTAAGCATGTACTTCTTATTTTGAGTAATATTTCTTTGTACTAGTTCTTGTTAGTTTTGTGTGTAACTTTCTTTATGTAGTGTTTGTGTGAAATTAAATTCTTTTGTTAAATGTTAAACTTTGTCTGGGTTAAATTTTACCAGTTTTGTTTACAGCTAGCCGTGGTCACAACGCTACAACTCTAAAAAAGATTCGTTGAATGCATTAGACACGATTACACGTGCATGGCTTTACTGTTATTTCCTTTAATATTATTTCATATTCACAGTCGATGTTGGTATTTTATTTTTTATTATAAACATCTAAACAGTAAAACGTAGTAAAATTTGTAATATGGTAAATTATTAATTGCATTACTACAGCCTACTATCCACGAAGACAGTAACACGAACATCACAGAACAACATTAACAAGAATGGCGCCATATTGCGTCTTCTGAGAGCGGGGGAGAGAGGGAAATTTTTTTTCACGTCAGCCAGACGAGAAGACAGATGTCGTTAACACGGAGAAAAACAGTTTGAACACGGTCGCGTTAAAGAGATGATGGTTGATAGCAGTGTTTATTTGTAATATCAGAAATGTTGGTATGTGCATATATAAGTGTGTATGTGTGTGTATTCAGAGAACCAACTCGTGGCGAAATCACCTCTCTAAGATTACCGCCTCTGAACGAGACCATTATTTCTGAAAACATAAGTATATTTTGGTATTGAAACATTCCCTCTGTAAGACGACACCATCCGCAAAAAAAAAATTCTGGAAGTGTGACTGGTCGCCTTAGAGAGATTCATTTCGTAGAGGTAACCTCCCTAAGACGACCACATCTAAAAGATAAACGTATTTCTGAAAACATAAGATGTGAGAATAAGTGGCGAGGCCCCAGCCCTCCTAGCCAGCAGAGCTGGCCATATGGCTTAAGAGGGACCGCCCCGTCTAACCAACAAAAATGCGAAACCAAAAATAACCAAATAAACAAGTATGATGGTTGCAAGCTACCCAGACAAACACAAAAACAAACAAAAGAAAAATTGAAAAAATAATTGGTTAGTAAACTAAGGAAAAGACAACACGATTAAAATTATAACATAGAAGCTGTGGTTCGCCGTATATTCATATTTCATATCTTGTACATCTTCCAAATTTCAAGAGCTCTTGATTTAAAAATAGTTCTTCAGTTCATAATTCCAATATATTCTTTATTAACTACTATCATAATTTCTTTAGATATTTTATTCATAGTTCTCTATTTATTATATGTATCTAGGATATTAATCCTTCCATATTTAGCCCTTACACCCTCCGTCAGCACACATTCTTCTACAAAATGTTGTGCAGTACCACGTCTGCTGCAGGCCATGCATAAATCGCTACACTGGAGGTTAAATCTCTTGAGATAGGCAGGGAATCTTCCGCGATTTGTGATAATCTGATTAGTATCACTTTTATTCATAAGATTCATTTTTCCATCAATGTTTTATATTTTTAAATAATTTGAGTTTCTTTCAGAAGACTCCCATTGCCTTTTCCATGTATTCCATATATCTTCTTTCATACGTCTCAATATGACTTTCCTTGAGTCCAATACATTTTCTGTTAAATGAGTATTCCCCGGGGCAGCTTCTTTTGTCAGCAGATCCGCTCTCTCACTACCTTCGATACCAGCATAAGCTCTCACCCAATGTAATTTTATAATGTGCTTCTTTATAATTTCAAAATATATACCCTTAATCTCTTCAATGAGAGCATTCTTAGGCTCAGAGCTGTGGAGGCTTTGTAACACCGATAATGCATCTGAATATAAAGTTATCCACTGTCCTCTGTTAAAATATCTTTAATCCATAATAGTGCCTGTCTAATTGCAGTAGCCTCGTCTTGGTACGCAGAATTATTTTCAGTTAATTTAACTTTCAAATTATGAATTTCGACACCATAAAAAATGCAACAAAGGCACAGCCAATTCCACCCCCACAGCCTGAGCCATCGGTAAAAATATCAATTCCACCATTATCTTGAAAATCTTTGTCAAATGGTATACCTTTATACACTCATGGACAAAAAAATTAGCGCACCAAGAAATAATTGCGGGATCGTAATGAAACTTGCAATGAAGGTACATGTCGGGGAGATATGCAAATGATTAGAAATGCAGCCTGTTTGCGCATTACGTATAGCCGGTAGAGGGCGTTGAACGTCGTACTCTGTGGAGTATAAAACAGGTAACCAAAGCCTTGTTTGAGAGTGCTGAATCATTTACAAAGGAAGAACTGAGGTAGACATGCCATTACGCCGTGTTTGAAGACAATATGAGCAGTTGTCGCAGCTTGAGAGGGGGAGAATCGTCGGGATGAGGGAAGCTGGGTGGTCAGCTAGGCGAGTAGCTCGTCAATTAGGCCGCTCTGATTGTGTTGTGAGGAGGTGTTGGGACCAGTGGACCCGAGAGATGTCATGTGCACGAAGACCAGGCGCAGGACGCCCTCGACAGACTAGTCGTCGAGAAGACCGCCACATCGTAAGAAATGCACGCGTTCAGCCAACTGCTTCATCGACCGCCATCCAGGCACAGGTAGCACCTTCACTAGGGGCCCCTGTGTCTTCTCGAACCATACGTTGCCGCCTGGCGGAAGGACAATTGGTATCGTGGCACCCATCACGTGTGCTGTCCTTTATGCCCACCCATCGACGCCTTCGTTTCGAGTGGTGTCAAACACGAGGAAACTGGACTGCAGAGGAATGGAACCAGATCGTCTTTAGCGACGAATCCAGATTCAGTCTCGGCAGTGATGACAATCGTATTCGTGTGTAGAGAGCCCGTGGTGAACGTCTCAATCCTGCCTTTGCTGTACGACACATCGCTCCCACAGCTGGTGTGATGGTATGGGGTGACATTGCTTACAATACACGGTCACCCGTAGTATTGTTCCGTGGCACCATGACAGCCCAGCGATATGTTCATGAAATCCTGCAACCACATGTGTTGCCACTGATGCAACGGCTCCCAGGAGCCGTTTTTCAACAAGACAATGCTCGGCCTCATACGTCAAGGGTGTCACAAGACTGTCTCCGCACTGTTACTACCCTTCCTTGGCCTGCCCGATCCCCAGATTTATCTCCAATCAAGCATATCTGGGATCATTTGGGACGACCAGTTGGGCATCCCACGAGTTTGAACGAACTAGAGGCAAGGTTACAACAAATATGGAACGAAATGTCTCAAGTTATCATACAGAACTTTTATGACTCAATGCCCGATCGTATCGCATCGTGCATTCGCGCTAGAGGGGGTCCAACAAAGTATTAACTCCTCCGTTCTTTTGCCTTTTTCTCTGAAATAAATTATCCTTTTCTCTGATTTCCCTATCATTTACTTATATCAAAGCAGTCATTACGTATGTAAAATTTCGTTTCATTTCGACGACTCCTTCTTGGTGCGCTAATTTTTTTGTCCATGAGTGTAATTACATGGATGGATGTGACCAAAATCATACTTCTTGAGGGCTAGACCTCCAATCACGCCCTTATCAATATTAATCTCATTTATAATCTCATAGCTCAAAAAAAATTTTATAACAATATTTGTAATACAAAGAGAGAAGAGGAGTGCCGTCAAGAATACACAAAATTTCATTCGAAACCGTTCTAAATGCTCTGGTTATAAGGTTTCTCCTTCAATCTCTTGACTTTCTTTGTGAGCATACGCTGTGAAACCCTATGTGGAGGACAGTGAGCAAATATAGGCTATGTCCTTTAGTGTTGAAGAACTACAAAGTCAGAAGGAGGGTTTAAAAGTGACCCTTTAATTCAAATAATTACAACTCTCCAACTTGAGAGTAAGGCAGTGGGGCCAAGAGTCAACCTTAAATTTTTGTGCACCGGAAATTTTGTCTTTCTACCTGTTGACGGAATTGCTTATTTTTGCATAGAAACTCTAATTTTAATTGCAAAAAATTGCTTTTCTTTAACTATTTTTTCCGTATTTGGTATTTTATGTTTTTCTGTATTTTGCAGTGTCTAATGAAGATGTTTTGAGTTTTTATGTATTTTTGCTATTAGTGTGAGTGAGAGTTAAATTGATTGAATGAAAAATATATCTCTAATGAAATTCGAGGAAATAAGTGAAATGCAGGAAAAAAATATATATAATTTAATAGGCCATACAAAAAAATCATAGTCTGCACCAGATATTTCATTTTTAATTTCGTCAGTTTTTATTTATTTTACACTCTTCGACAGAAAAAAAGACAACGACGCACCGAGAAGATATAAAGCAAATTGGACACAAATTGATATGCATATAGGTTTTGATTGAAAATGCAAAATTTTACATTTTGGCTGCCAATGAATGAACGGTTGTCACTACAGCGCATCTGATCTGCGCAACTGGCAGGATATTTAAGAGGAGAAATTACGATTCCAGGTCATAAGTTCTTCATGAATTTCATTCCATGTACTCTGGTAGACAGTAACTATGCCTCGCATACAGGTGCGCGAACGATATGTGCAGATGTCAGAATTTGAGAGAGGTCGTGTAGTTGGGCACAGAAGCCGGTTGGTCTTATCGGCGAATAGCTCCACATTTGAGCAGGAGCGATGCCACTATTAGACAATGTTGGCAGGAATGGGTGACCCATAGCCGCACACAGCGTCAAGAAGGAAGCGGTAGGCCTAGAGAAACGACAGAACGTGAAGACCGAGCAATCGTCAGAGCGGCACTCACAGCCCCAAATGCATCATTATCATCGATTGTACGTGCAGCTAGTGTTTCAGTGATCGCAAGGACCGTTCATAGACGGCTCACAGAAAGGGGGCTGAGGTCACGGCGCCCCTTGCGCCGACTACCATTGACCTCTGTACAACGTGAAGCCCGTTTGCAGTGGTGTTGGTTTCATTCGCACTGGAATGTCACTGACTGGAGTAGAATAGTCTTCAGTGATGAGTCCCGATTTGAACTGAGCCCCGATGATCAGCGAAGGCGAGTCTGGAGACGCCCCGGACAGCGGTGTCATACCAACCTGACTGTCTTCCGGTAGACAAGCCGACAACCAAGAGTGATGGTCTGGGGTGCCATTTCATTTCATAGTAGGACCCCTTTGGTTGTCATCCGTCGCAACCTTACAGCACAGCGGTACGTCGACGAATTTCTAAGGCCCGTTGTGTTGCCCTTCATGTCACGCCACCATGGGCTTACATTTCAGCAAGATAATGCCCGCAACAACACTGCACATGTTTCTACTGCTTGCCTTAGTGCTTGCCGAACATTACCTTGGCTAGCAAGGTCGCCGGATCTCTCTCCAATTGAGCAAGTTTGGAGTATTATGGGCAGGGCCCTCCAACTAGCTCGGGATGTTGACGATCTAACGCGTCAGTTGGACAGAATTTGGTACGATATCCCTTAGGAGGACATCCGCAACCTCTATCAATGATGCCAAGCCGAATAACTGCTTGCATAAGGGTCAGAGGTGGACTTTTTCACTTTGTGAAGCTCTATCACTTCAATAAATCATCCAATTTTTCTCAAACTGTAATCATTTGTTTTTTTGTACATGTACATCATCATTTCTACCGATTTTCGTCCCATTCGGATAACTCCTTCTTGGTGCGTCGTTTTTTTTTTGTTTAAGAGTGTACTTTCCTATATCGGCCACATATCTCCGCTTAGATTTCTGCATGGATAATTTGGAAACCGCTGGAGCAGAGCTTCAAGGATTGGGTTTACCTTTCTCAGCATAGAATGAGTATTGTATTATTAGGCTTAATGTGACATTCAGATCATAATAACTGGTTAATTGATGTAAAACCTTACAACGTTCACTTCCAGAATTATAACAATTCGAAAATGGAGAACCTTGGATAAGAAGTTAGAATTCTAAAACCTTAAAGCATGAGCCAATGCTTACAAAACGTATTTCAACTCCGAAGTTCAAATTTATATTCTACACTTCACAATACATTTAACAATTTTTCAGAACCATCAGTGACCTTTCTCATGTTCAAAAATAGTTTAACAGAGAAATATTTGAGCTACACAATACGCAGGTACAAATTCACGTTTTCTAACTAAAACTCTTTAATTTTGACCCCGCTTTGCAGTTTTGCGTTGGGTGAAATAGCTTGTAAAAGTGCAGTATTTCTACAACTAGCTGCTAACAGAATTCCTGCATGGTCATAAGTACACCAGCCTTCAGACACCCTACTTCATAATCTATGCTCAATGTTCTATACTTAAATTTCACTTAACTTTATAAATGTTGACTGGAGAGTCTAACTTTTAAAGAACCTCATTTACAATACACTCTATCAAGAACATATTTTGCTTTTACATTTCATTAGTTTTAAAATATGTATTCATGCATTCAAGATATTAAACTTAATAATACAATTCAAAAGACTACTTTATGTAGTTTAAACTTCGCATAGTAATGTACAATAGTTGCTAATATTTGTTCATATTCCCGCTAAAATTTTTTACTCATTACAGTCTTTTGGACTAACGTAACATAATCGTGTTTAACACACAAACATAAAAGTAAAAAAAAGTAAATGAGTACATTAACAAAAAGGCTTCTTATATTTATTTAATTTAGATAATTTCGCTTGAGATAAAAATAAAAGTACATTGGCAGATTCGTACGCATACATAAAACAAACTGATACATAATGAAATGAATAAAATTTTCATTTATCTTTTATTTTGTAGAATTCAGACACCCTCTTTTCTATAAACTCCCTCCACGTGGGATAAGTAATAGTTCAGTTGACTTTAATACGTCTCCGAGGTTGGTTATCTTGTTAATCTTGTGCACTATGCCTTTTTTGTTCTTTTCTATTCTTCGCCCTGAAGATTTTCTAACTCGGGCGGTCGCGACATCTCAGGGATGTTTGAGCTTTTCCTTGAGCCTTTGATGTATAACTTGTTGTTTTCTTTCTTCTTTGTCCTCATCCTCTGTAGCTTTTTATTTTGATGAGTCCCATAACTTAGGCCATTTCTTTCCTTTTACTTTCCTGGAATCCTTTCTTTTTCTCTGCAAGCCTTGTGATATGGACGCCGCTGGGGAATTAACAGAACTCTCCGATGACCCTGCCCTGCTCAAGACAGGTGATTCCTGTAATACCGCTTTTAGAAGCGGCACATCGGCCAGCTAAAAACGTTTTTCACCTGATCCACATTCTCTTATGAATTCACTATTCTTTACTTTTAAATACAAAACTGTTTCCTCGGTTCTTTCGATCCAGAAAGGCTTTCAAACTTATTGCAAAATCTCCTACCCTGACTTCTGGTGCGCAAGAAATTGAATGCTTTACCTTTTAAACTTGATCTCTCACTTAAAAATCGAACTCACATCTCTTTTTATCATAGTACGATTCTTATTTTACACGGGCCATATCTGAATTGCACATTGCCTCATCCACTAATTCCTGAATGACTCCCAACTTAAATTCCTCTGACCTTTCTTCAGTAAAATAGTTTACGAGAGGCGTAATCAACTTCATGCCCAGGATTCCAGGAATAATTCAGCTAGTGTTTTACCAATGGTGTGCTGTTTGGCGGATTTTACTGCATAGACTAGTTCCTTAACATAGATATCCAAGGGTTTATAATAATTTTTGACATTGCTGCAGATAATTTTATCTACATTTCTATTTAATCCCTATGCGATATTCGACTGTGGTTGAAAAGAGACCATTTTAAAAAGTTTTACGTCAAAACGCCTACGCATTTCCTCAAAAATATTATTTACAAGTTGCTTACTATTGTCTGAGATTAGTTTTTTTGGACTGTCTCCGAGCTGTTTACTCTTCCTTGGCCTGCAAGGTTACCAGACCTTTAGCCAGTCGAACTTGTAGTCTTGTAGGCTACCAGATTCGGATGCCTCAAAATGCCGCAGATCTGGAGCAACAATTGAGGAATGCCTGGTAGAATGAATGCAGGATGAGATTATGAATCTTTATCACTCTTTACTTCAAGCATCGCCACCATTTACAAACATGCATCGTCGCCAGGGATGTCCCTCAATTACTGATTTAAACATTCAGTGTGTAATTGGTAGCCATGATGGGGCCTACGGCCTTATATTTTTAATCATTTCATTACCTGCGTATGAGCTTTACGCATATTTAATTTCAGTATAAACAATCACTTTCTTCATGGTGCTTCATTTGCTTTTTCTTTTCCCCAAATGAGCATAAATCTTCAAAATAAGGGGAGATATTGTAGGTGTGAAATATAAGCAATTCAACAAATTATGTTCGTAATGCAATGTTAACTACTTGAAAACCTTTAGGAAATCAATTTTATACTCTGATTTACTCTCACAATTGTGTTAAATATTGTAGTAATTTAATTATAATGCAATTCTACATACTTCTGTTATATTCTTAGGTCGGTATTGCAAGAATAAAAGGTAATGTATGTGTAACTGCTATTTGGCTCTGTTGATGATAGGTCCTTTATTTTTTTCGTTGCTAGACCTTAAAAATCTTTTAAAGTCCTTAATTTTCATTTAAAGAAATGCATACGAATCCTATATCATACATAAAATACTTACGAAGAAAAATCATCGGGGGGGGGCATTTAAGCCATTCTGATGATTAGATATAGAACTCGCATAATATCAAGTCTTCTTTAGTTATCTGGCAGATAAAAACCATGAGAATATTCAAATATTATCTCCTTTATTTCGAAAGGATTCACCTGTTTGCTATGCTCAATATAAATACAGCTTTGCTTTATCAACTATTTCTCCTTCTTATTCAGAATAATCATGGCGTTGTACCTTTACCTGTTTATCAGTCTGATCGGTTTTTCATTTAGCGGTAAGGTTTTATTTTTTCGTACGGTATTTCCTTCAAGCGTTTTTTTAAATATATAAGAAATATATAAATAGGTTTTATTTATTTTTACAATTTACTGAAATGATTTGGTTTATGAAACTTACTATGTGAAAATATTTTTTATTCAGCTGCATTGCGCTGAATGATTTTCTTTATAAAAGATAAATTTGGCTGTTAAAATATGCTGAATTCTATGACTTTGTATGACATGGAATTTTTTGCAACACATCGAAAAAACGTCTGAGAAGTATTTGTTGTTTGCATTTCGTTTCGCGTTCTGATAAAATACAAAGGATTGCCATTTAAGGGAAAATTTATTGCAAGCTTTGTGCGCTAGTGATCCAGTGAAATAAATGAAAAGCTACATCTTGAATGATTAAGGTTTTCATTTATTAAATGGGTACGATGAAATAATAACGTAGCAAAATATTTTCCTACGATTCAGCTTTGCTATTTTGAAATTAAGCTCATTTTAAATGTGAGATTTTTATGTCCTACATCTTTAGTCTCTGGGGGACTAATTCTTGAAGTAGTAGGTCTTATCATAACTACTTGGCTTTTAATTATTTCAGAATTTAAACTGAAATCTCTGTGCAAAATTCCGATTGCAGTTTTTTTGAGCATATGATTCTCATAATCTAAAATTTTAATAGCTTTTTGAAACTTTATTGACAAACTCTTCGAACAATTAAACACGATAATATGGAATTTTCAGCTTACAATTTTTTTAAACATGATTTTAATTTAATAATATTTAGAAGAATAACCTAGCTCTCTTTTATATGATTTATTTTATCTAAGATAAGGGTTTTCAGACGTTGCCGTTTTAAAAGTTTGCATTTGAATTTGATGCTTGAACTATGTTCCTAATCCAGGCAATTTTCTTAGGTTTAAGATTAGGATTGTTGGAAATACACACTTTATGCTCTAAAGTTTTCTAATTCAAAATACATAAATTAAATAGAAAGTTTTCTTTAATTCGTTCTGAGAAATCAGCCCAAATTCTTTCTTTTATACTTAAAAGCGTACTTTAATTGCTAGTAGAAGTGGATTTAGTAAAAACAAATTTGACAAATCAAGAAAACGCACTGAAAATGGTTTATTTAGTATGTGTATGGAAACTAGAATACGTGTATGGAAAATTGCTCGAAACCTACTTTATTCGAATGTCTACTAACGATCGAGTTACAAAATCGTTGAGCATTGATAACTTGATCCGAGAGAAAATTCTGGGAAAGGAGATATTTTCATAAAAATTTTCGTTGTTTACGTTATATGCAAAAGCTACTTTTCTTAAAACAAGGCCCACTAACGACCGATCTTTAAAGTAGCTCAAAACTGGTAGTTTGAACTTGGGATCGAATACCAGCGAACAGGCTGACTGTATGGTTGGTTTCCGTGATTTTTCCCACGTGTAACGTGAATACGAGCTAATATCCCTTAAAAAGGTCCTCGACGAAGGCATCCCACTATACAGGCACATAGCCCTCGAATTACTTTGCCTTCATCATCTAACCTAACCTAAACCAGGCCCACCAGCGGCCGAGCGGTAAAGACGCTGAACCCGGTAGTTCGGTCCGAGGTTCGAATCCCGCGAACGGGCTGGCTGCATGGGCGTTTTCGTGGTTTTCCCCATGTGTAACGTGTATACGAGCCAGTTTCCCTTAGAAAGTCCTCCACGAAGGCATCCCTCCCCTTAGGCAGATAGCCCTCGTGTGCTTTGCCGTAATTGAATAACCTAACCTAAACCTTAAGATGGCCTTTACGAAAGTATCAGTCTCCTTCGGCGGATGGCCCTAGAGCGTTACATATAATTCCAACCAGCATATTTTATTTGAAATGAATGGGCAGAAAAAGGTGAGAAAAAAGCGAATGAAACCAAGTTAATACATTTTAGCAATCGTTGATCATAAACATATACTTACAGTTACAAAAGTAGTTTAAATGACGAAAAGATTCATGTCTTCGAATTTTTAAATTTAAAATAATCACTTTTATAAAAATTACGAAATCTAAATTTTGATACATTCCTCTGGTACCTTCTTAGATTAAGAAAAATTTCACTGGTTCAATTTAATTTTTCGTGTTACTTATCACAGGAAATATTAAATCAAAGTTGGAGGTATTTACTGGATTCGTAACAATGTTGAATATCCATGTAAATATGCAAATAGTCCCTCTATTTATGTTATTAAAAAATAGCTATTTCTATTCTATTCCTATTATGCCTCAAACAGGTGGAAGACGGTTACCTGTTACTTATTTACTTCTATACCACAACTTTTTCTACTCCTCATCTATATATATTGCGGAGAACTCTTTATTATTTTTATTCTTTATTCTTATTTGTCCACTGACCCAAGAGAGGGCGCTACTAATTTTCTCCCTTTTGGCCAGTAGCAGAAAATGCCTCTATAGCTGTACTACGACTTTCATGCCTTTTGCTAACGTGAACGTACTACCCGTAAAAATTCTTATCTTGTGTGACATGCATCCGATGTTATTCTGTTATTAGTGAACGTGTGCTGAAGTATATATTCCTGTGTTTATCTAAATAAAAAATGGTAATATCACCGAACCAAAGGAATCATCGTTATTCTTGTAGTAACAACACATGCCACCATAATTGGCATCCGTGAACGATCACCATAATACACTGCTGGCCACCCAAATTGCAACACCAAGAAAGACAAGAGATATTACAACAAAATTTATTTAGTAGATAACATGTTGACCAAGTATAAATAATTAAATTTATAGGCTTCTGCGAAGTGTGGTTCCTTCCAGAATCAGTAGCCAAAGTAACCGCCATTGTTGGAGATCCACGCCTCGGCATTGATTCAAAGAGACTTTGGATGTGTTTTTGGGGTACAGCAGACCAAGCAGCTTCTACACGTTGCCAAAGTTGATCTGGTGTGGCAGCTTGGGATGTAATCTGGGTCAATCGTTCAGCAACCATGAACCACATGTTTTCTATCGGCGAAAGATCCAGAGAGCGAGCCGGCCAGGGAAGCAATTAATCTAGTGATTGACGAAGAACCCTTGGGCAATGCATGCCACGTATGGTCACGGATTATCCTGTTTTAATATGGCTGTGGGCAAGCCCTGAAGGTAAGGAAGGACAACTGGCTCCAACACCTCGGAGATGTAGCGCTGGCTGTTTAAAGTACCGGCAATGCGTACTAGAGGAGTGCGCGAGTATATCCAATACCGTCCCATACCATAATACCCGGTGCAGGACCAGTGTGGCGGTACTTAACGCAGCTATTCAGCATCCTCTCTCCACGGTGTCTCCAGACTCGAATCCGACCATCGCGGTGTTGCAGACAGAAGCGTGATTCGTCAGTAAAGACAATTTCATGCCATTCTGCCTTCCATATCCTTTCATCGCACCATTAGCGGAGCAGACGTCTGGGGTACTGCATCAAGGGTGGACGAAGCAATGGACGAGCAGACCACTCTGCTATAAACGGCGTCGAATGGTACGCGCAGACACTGGATGATGCGTTACAGACTGAATGGGCTGTGCTATGGTTCGTGATGTGACTGAGCAATCCGTGAGTGCCATGCTTATAATGTTCCTGTCATCACGTGAAGTGGTGCACGTAGGAGGATGCGATCGAACACGTCGGTCCGTCGTACCCTCCTGCATCCAACGGTCACATATCCGCATTACAGTTGTTTGGTTTCGTCCAACACGAATACCGATTTCCCTGAAACATAATCCACACTCTCGGTAGGCTACTATCCTTCCTCTGTCGAACTCGGATACTTGATCAAACGATGATCGCTGTTTACTATGAGGCATAATTGATCTTTTTTTTTAAAAAAAACCACAAGAAAAACACAACTGCCGAACTTGAAATCGTCGAAAACTCCAAGCCTTAAATAGTGCTTTGAAGTGGCGCCACAGGCGCGCGTGATGTGCGTCTGCGCTGAAATTCTAATCATTTGCATATCTCACCTCCGCTAATGCATGCTGTAAATTTCATGTTATTTGCATGCTTCCTTCAGGGTTTTGCATTTATGGTGGCCAGTAGTGTATAAAGAAGAAAGTTTGTTTGTTTGTCCTTTAATACCTCAGTCACTACTACAGCTATCTTCACCAAACTTTCTATAACTCCTTTTTGGGTCCTGGAAAATGTCGACGTACACTTTTTTGGGGAAAGGGAAGCTAAAAATCAGAGATACTAATAAAAAAACTCGGAAAAACGATAATTTTCACCCTCATTTTTTTCAAGTGGCAACACTCTCGCAAGCTGGAGATGAAAATCTGCTTTATTTCGAGAAGCGTTGCCACTGCTCGCTTTCAAATTGTAAAGTTTGTTAATAAAAAATTTCGAAGTTTTACGATGAAATAAAAATAGCATTGCCAAACATTAAATACATTATTCCCGTACTTATTTTCTAATGATTTTTCCGAGTGGCAACAGTCTCGTGCCTTGGGGGTAAAAGTGCTTTAACTCGAAAGGTGTTGCTACTGCTCGCTTTCAAATCGTATAGTTTATTAATGAAAACTTTGTAAGTTTTACAAAATCTATATATATAAAGAAGAATGTCTGTTTGTGTGTTTGTTTGTCTGTTCGCGTTATGATTTCTGATCAGTTATCAACTTTTTGCCACATTTAATTGACTAAAATTAAATATAGGTGAAATATTGGATGGAACTTCAGCTTTTACGACCAATTGATTAGAAAAACAAAAACGATTAAAACCTCCGTGCCATTGTTACTGATATAATGAGAAAGAATTAGCTTATTTTTCTACCGAAATTTTTTATGTGGGTTCCATATCGCATCAGACTGAAAAGTGTATGACTATGAATCGTACTTTTTGCATCGTTTTAGAGAAAGTTTACAGCGGTATCGTTCTCTCTGTTGTTAGGTGCGTTAATTTCAATCTAACCTAACTGGAATCGAGTACTTCCGCTAGTTATACATAAATTACTTCTCATTTAATTTTAGATTACTAAAACATAATGCTACTCAAAAAAATTACAAGTCAAAATACGATTCTTTCCCTTCTCCATTCTACTTATTACCTAGAGCTAGACCATTAAATTTGTTTTCAATAAAATTAATCTAAAAAAATTTCAAAATTTATGACTTCCGAAATATTGTAATTTAATTATTGAGAGATTGTAATTTAAAATTTAATTAAATTTTTAACATTTTTAAACAATTAAATTTCTATTAAAAATTTTGAATACTATAATTACACTCTCCAGCAACTTCACTTTTGCATCAACATTTACCCAACTTCAACTCAGTTCTTATATTTTTAATTTCTGTTCTACGTTTCAACTACTTGAGTTAATTCATTCCATCCCATCTCATTTCTTTACAGTCTCACGCAGCACGATTCTAGTGGATGCAAGAAACAATTAATTCTACAGATTTTCCGTTTACTTTTCCTTATTTCGTTGGTTTTATTATTTAGTTAATTCAATTTATTATTTAATTAATTCTTTTATTACAAGCAGAAGATGTTTATTCATTTTTAGAATGATTTTGATAAGGAATTTAGAAAAAAATGTTTTTTATTATAAAAAAATATAAATTCTAAGACTGTGAGATATAGAGAGTAATTAAAAATATTAGGGGACAAAAACATTGAGGAGAGCGAAATAACTAGATTTTGTTTTGAAATCTGTATGCCGAAATAACGCTTTGAAGTGGCAGTACAGAACTGCTTGCAGCAGTTGTGAAAACGGTGTTCTGGAGTAAATTATCATTCCCTGCTAAGATTTCGAGTGGATTCATACAGAAAAAGAGCAGTTGCTTGAAGATGATGTTCGGTATACCCAATTTGAGTAGCTAATTTGTTTTAGCAGCAGCCCCATAGATAAAATGCATATCGGTGAGTTTCGCATTTTTATAACACTGCATAATGGTCGAAATCCACATCCAAAAGGACGATTTACGCAATTAGATCACTGTAACTCACCAGCAATCTCATCAGCGTCATATACGACTTCAGTGCACCATTTCAACACACACACATTCAATTACAATATCTGCTTATTTCTCACTGAATTAAAATTAAAGTTTTTGTTACATGCGTACGGATTTGTAATGGATTGAATGCCCGCAGAACAAATGATAGCTTAATCAATTCATCCCCCCCCAAAAAAAGCGCTTTTCAATTCTGGAATTTTTCACAAACGTACTCGACAGATCTTCTCAGTATGATAGGAGCACGATCAATAGTTACTTCTTCAAACTACTAAAAACGTCAAACACAACGCAATGCAAGGAATATCTAAACAGCGAAGCTTGGTTAGAGATCTTTCAGTACTCCGAACTCCTCTGAACTAAAAGCTGAAAACTGATGCTCTCTCCGATCTTAGAATTTTCCTTAGGCCACCGAGAAATTTCCAGTACCTCGAGTTCTTGAAATTGCCAGAAATCATATACAATTAGAGTTACATATATGACCGGATACAAATTTTTCGAAATTTATGACATATAGGGATCAGACCAATAACAGTTATACAGGGATCGGACCAAAATGTCGTCAAATGATCACTAAGTTTGGCGACTTTTGGCGATTTCTAGCCAAATTTTGCAACAAAAATTAGTCACCTAAATCATTGCCAGCTTGTCACGGTCTTGCCAAATTGGCCAGATTACTATTTACATCAATGTTAAATGGACTTGCTCCTGTAATCTTATTTTTCCGGCGGAACTTTGCTTTCTCGAGGCATTTCATGTTAAATTATACAAGGGATACTACAGTTTTACATATAATTTTACTAAAATCATTTATATATATATACAAAATTCGTAATACTATTATTAGTTTGACATTCACATTAATAAAATTAAATCTGCCTACAAAGTTTATTCAATGAAACAAATAATTTTAATGTAACTTAATTTTAGTCGTTTGAACTTTACGGTTCTTCTGTATGTCCTGTTGGGAACGAGGGATTTTTAACAAACGAGTAGCTTAATACTGATAGCTAAGAAAGAGGAGTGACTTTCGTTCTTGACACAAATATGCAACCACAAGGTCTCTAGGTCCTACAAAATAGCGCTATTTTCTACTGCTACTGAAGCGTCTTTTATAATAAAAGCAAATATTATAATAAGTTTTTCAATATGTCGCAGTAATTGTCCTTGGATCTTGTAACAACTAATCACACTAAAAATTCAAACTTTTTTTACTTATAATTTCTTTGTCTATTTGCTTGGCAATGTTTCGAAGTAATTGCACATGTAATCATCAGACATGCTTGCTCTGTGTACTAACAATAAACTAGTCCACAGCAAACTGTTAAATTTTATAATCCTTAACACTCCTAATTGCTTGATATGCTTCGCTTATTGAAACATACTCTAACAGTTTCTGTTTCCTGTGTTCTACTTTAGTTGCCTGGAGAAACTTTGAATACTGCGAAGGTACATCATGGATTAACTTCAAAGAAAACTGCTACTTGTTTGAAACCAAATCCCATAAACGTATCTCTTTCTACGATGCGGAAGATTACTGCCGTTCTCAAGGAGCCCATCTTTTGTCTATTCACTCTGAAGAAGAAAACGATTTCGTTCTCAATACCGTAAGTATAAAAGATTTAAACTCTTTTACGTTCATATCTTTTTGAAGCATTACAGTTGTGAAATTGTCAGGACTGAGTGTTCTGTGCATGTTTTTGGCAAACG
This sequence comes from Stegodyphus mimosarum, assembly GCA_000611955.2. Taxonomy (NCBI): domain Eukaryota; kingdom Metazoa; phylum Arthropoda; class Arachnida; order Araneae; family Eresidae; genus Stegodyphus; species Stegodyphus mimosarum. Next base: position 18,738 of record KK119573.1, read on the forward strand.
TCTTAAAGTAACTCTTTAAAGTCCTTAAGTCCTGATCTGGAACAGGGAGCTGAAAGCAGCTTTGTTCTAGTTGTAGATACTATGATATACGTGGTATAATAACTGCACTTGGAAGGGATTTAAAATCCTTTTTTATTAAATCAATATTATTTACAAATTACTTCCCAACTCGGGAGGATACAGAAAGTAAAAGACCACACTTGGGCCTAAATTAACAATCAGATAAATTTAAACTAAAACTAAATAGAAATTTTGATTAATCTTTGCTCACAGAGCTAATCGCGGAGTTGGCCTCTAACTAAATGGTGCGTAGCAAGAATTACTAATACTAGCGCACTTGGATTTATTTCAACAAGCAATCACGTAGCAAGCATGTGGCTTATAATTTAGCTGCTAGCTGGTCAGGCGAACGTCGAACAGAATGACCGTGATCTGAGACTAAAAGCTCTCTCACACTGAGAGGTTTCTACCACTGGTTTAAACAGTACTTGGCTCTACTTCAAATTAGCATAAGCTGAAAACGCGCGCTTCTTCTGACGGGAAGTTGAAACTGAGAAGAGATAGAAAGATTTAAATTAAAATAAAACTTTGTTAGTTTAACTAAAACCTTACAAAATGACTCTCAGTAACTCAGATTTTTAAGATGTGATAGAGAAAGATCTACTTTTGAATCAAGAGTGAATAAAAGTTTCTTCAAGAATTCATACCATTTGAATATATCTCAGTTATTTCTTCCAAACACATCAGTACTTTCTTAATGCATAATGTTGTATCTCACTTCACTCAGAGTGCCTTTTAAGTATTTACTCGCAATTTTATATCTTCTGTTTTTCAAAATAATAAATTGCGTATCAGCCTTTTATGAAAGCAAACACAACAATTTTATATCTTCTGTTTTTCAAAATAATAAATTGCGTATCAGCCTTTTATGAAAGCAAACACAACAGGAATTAAAAAACTTACAGAATTCGGACAATTTATTGTACAGGAAATAAATCCAGCATCACCGAGATTTTTGCATAAAATGTGTAAAATGAATCCTTTTGTTTATAATATACAGATGCAGTCTATTATGCCATTCCAATCATGTGTTTGATAATGGTGAGATCAATCTTAATGAAGCTTGACAGATTCATTTTGTACAAAACTGGACGGGAATCATCACAGGAAACTGAATGACATTTTGAGTTGTAAATTTAAAGAACCGACTGAAAATGAGAAAAATCAAATTTCCTATTGTTAAAATTTTATTTTCAAATTGTAAGATTGGAAAAAAGTGAATAAATATATGAGGGAGGATAGTGTTATGTCAATATTATAATTTTCAAATTATCGATCTCTTAGAATATAGATAAAAGAACTATTAAAATTCAGAAATCTATTATATTTTTAGCAACACGCAATACTTTGCGACTTCGGCATCCCCGTTTTCATGCAGGCATAGTACCATTGTATGAGCAGATCAAATGGTCTAGAATAACTTTGTTACACGCTACAGGTTCATAGCTCTTAAATAACTAGACCTAATAAACTGGAAAACACGAACTTGAGGTGAACAATATTCCTTACACATAAATATAATGAGTTTAAAATACCTCAAGGAGAAAGCAGAGATAAGCGAAATTCTCTTAAATACGCTAGAATATCGCAAATCATAAAATTGCTCACATACCAAAACAATAAGCTTAAAAGTATAACAGTCTGTAATAGCTCTACTAGCATGTTAGGTTAGATTACTAATAAAGCATCCAATGGTCGACCATCCTAAGCGGAGTAATACTTTTCTGAAGATTTATCAGAAGCTAATTTCTACTTTTGTTAACACTTGTAGCAATTCAGTGCATTTTATTTCCACACGCTGAACCTAGGACAAACTACTATACTATTCATTTGGTCAGTTATAAGTACCAAAACAGTAGGATATTATGAAATTCTGATAGCATAATTTACTGCTAGGAAGAAAATATTGTTTTTGTATGCAAACCATTCATAACGCACAACTATACACATTAAATAATCATACAAAAGCGCTAAAATAACATCCATTGTAACTGAATTAACGTAATATAATCTAGTTTAAATTAATTGATGCAATCTAGAACTTCGCAGAAACTCAGGCTCCATTGCAGCTGAATATTTTTATCTTGTTGAAGGCATTACTGAAATCTTGGAGAAAAATCGGTCCTAAAGCTTCAAACAGATAGTGGGGTTTTACTTATCCAATTCAGTGTTCAATCCTTGAACCCCACCAGCACTAATAAGCGAATAATCGCTTAAACATATGAATATAGACATAAAACTTACGAAGGGTTAACTACCCTTTATTTCTTAGAATAAATATGATACAATCAACTCCTAACTCGGGGTGTACAGCAAAGCCTCCACTTCGGCTTGAACTTAAATGAACAGAAAATTAAACATAACTAAGCTAAAGTAAAGCTAACTGAAATATGTAGCCGAAGCTATCAAGATTCTAAGTTGTTGGCCCCTAAATTTTAATTAAATCGGCGAAGCCAAACGAGGGCCTAAAGTATGGCCGAGCGTAGCAATAGCTTAGAGAGACGTAGCCAAAAGGCAAACGCGCGCTAGTTAGGAACTCCGGCTTTCTCTCGAAGTCGGTGAAACATCGACTTAAATACTACTCTTTACTCATTTGCATTAACTGCGTTTTTGAAATTATATTCTGGTAGGAAATTGAAAGCTGAAACTAGAAAGATAGGAAGGATGCATAAACTTAAAATAAATGTTAATAAAATTCGGATACACCTTACAAGATTTTTCTGGAATCTTCCAAAATATTGCCAACTTGGTCAGAAACCACCAAATTCTATAGAAGTTTCTATTCATAATTATGATTCTTTCGAAGCTGTCTGATAAATCCAATGGCAATCGACACAGAATTAAAAACTCTAGAAAATAATATACGAAATAAGCGCATGCAAACGGAATATGTGGCTACAGGTTCGATAATAAATTCCCATAGAAAATATGTTTAGTACATAAATAAATAAAAAGATCAAAACAGTATAGAGCACCAAAAATGCATGGAAACCAAAATACAAGCAAATAGACACAAATATTTGTATCGATTTTCGCCAATAGAAGACTTAAAGGCTATAAGATAATAAAAAAGAAAAATAAAGAAATTCATTATTAGGCAAAGCACAATTCGTAATTCCAATCAAATGCATAACACATAGAATTATAATTACCTTTTATTAATTACAATAATTCTGTTAATGCTTATAAAAAATATTAGTTAAATGTATTTTAGTTCCCCTAAAGCAGATGTACTATAAATTTCATCAAAATTATTAACACATGATATACATATGTAGATAATTAAGAAATATGTAATTTTGCTTTCGAATGACTCTGTTAGCTGAATGAGTTGTTTGAATCGAAAGATGGCCCATAGAATTACAGCGAAGTGAAAAGCTATCTAAACCAGAAAATGACCAATTTTTTTAAAAAAAATATAATGTCAGGCAGTTGCCTATTCGACAATGGCCACTCCTAAGGCCAGAACTTGTAGCCATTTTGTTGTAAAGGCACCGAATAGGCGGCCACCATTGCCTCCTATGAAGAGACGGACAGTTACAACTATGCCTTCTACGGGATTCGAACCCAGTATCCCTTCCGTATCGCAGCTGCCAACCCTAACCACTATATCGTCTGGGTGGTTACCAAACAATTATGTGTAAAAGTGTATTTACGAGGAAATCGAAAATGCCGTTAAAACTGATACTACAAAAATAAAACTTGATTAAAATAAATTTACGGATAAAAATCTTACAGCCCAATCGAATGACATCATCTCTGAGAACTTGCAACTGGCCAAGTCATGTAGATGATAAATGTCGTAGTAGCGTAAGGTAACGATAATTAAAAAAATTCGAAGCCACAGCCGTTTGTAATATAAAAAAAAAGTTTAATTAAAAAAGTGTGAAAATCTTTTGGAAAAAATTAACTTTTTGATAAATTATTAAGTTATTCAAGAAATATAAATTAAAGGAATTAAAATCAATTTTTATTAATTAATAATATTGATCAGCGTTTCTCAAACTTTCTTCAAGTAGACGCCACTTTTATAAATTAGAATGTTCTGCGGACCACCTTACTCTTATCCTGCTTGTAAGAAATTTTATACCTGTCTTACTACACTATATTTAAACTTTTAAAATGTAACTAATTAAAGTTCATTTAATTTCATATTGATATTAAGTAATTAATGTAATAGAGGAAAACTTATATTCCTTTTTAATAATTTAATGCTATTAGAATTTGTATAATCTTTAACTTATTAATTATTTTAGTCTTTAGTCAGTTATGGGAGAGACAGTGCTAGAAGACTGTTAGATATAATTTATAAACTCTGAGGTTTTTCAGCTATAATATGGAATAGCCATCTAATATGAATTTTACTTTTTGTCTTTTTCGAAAATCTAGGAGGGCTACAACAGCAGACCTTGGTCTGCAGAGCATATAGTGATAAACGCTGATGTAAATAATTACGCGTCAAATGTTGTAATTTAGCTCTTTATTTGCAAAATTTTATGACTCAGGATGCTAGAGCTTTACATAAGACTTTTATTTCTTTGGACATATTGAATCTATTAGCCAAAACTTATTAAGTAAAAAATATAGCGATATGTATTTACAGCTTCTAAAAATCTCACAGAAGTATCGATATTTCAAAGTTCAAGTTGTATGATAAGCTTTTAGTTCCTATTTTTTAAAGGCAGTTGTTAATACAGAACATAAAGGATGGCAGAAAAATCGCGAATATCAGAGTAAGAAAGTAAAATCTGCTGATTTATTGCACAAACAGCAAAACATGTGATACTAATTACCAATATTTATTATTTAATGCTATACAACTAAGCATGAAATGCCTTTAGAATATATGTTCAAAATGGTTCAGTAATGCACGTACATACTCTTTGCCCTCTCTGACGTCACTTTATGGAAGCACCTATATACACATGTTTTTAAGCGCCACCAGGATGTTCCTGTTTCGGTTCTCCATTCTCTTGCGTGCATATACGCTGCGCGTTTTTCTTTACCCGGTTTCTTCAGCTCCTGTACTCAGGGAATATGATATGCACAAAAGTATACTTTTCATTGTTTTTTTTTTTTTTTTTTTCTTTTGACCGCATGCGATCATTGATCACGCAGCTTCAAGCCTCCTATCGACTTCTCGAACTTCCGCGAGTTTAGCTTAAGTAATTAATGTTCCCGACCTTTTCTGTTTGCAACTGAACCACATTCCTGAAAATGATCCATTAATCTTGTTATCGTCGAACTGTTAGGCACTACCGCATCCAGATATTACTGACGAAACGTCTGCAATGTGTGCTTAGAAACTGGCGAAATGTCGTACAGTAATGAAAATTCGTTGCTTTGGGGAAAAGGGTACGATTGCTTAACTAAACCAACAAAACTCTAATACAGATGTCCCATCATTGCTCCTACAGTTCCATCTTGCAATAGATGATGCGTCTATTATAACTTCGTTCAATTTGTAATAAGACAATTACTTGATGTGCGCGATTTTCTGATCTCTCTGTATTTGCGGTGATTGTGTGTTGCTTTCTTTTTCTACAAATGAACCTTTGCTAATATTTTTATATAGATGAGCAAAGGAAGGTTTGGTGATAGACATTGGATTGGACTGAATGTACTTGCTGGAGATGACAAGCCTCAATGGTCTGATGACTCTCCGGTGGATTTTCAGAAACGAGTACCAAAAGATTTCTTCGTGAATGAAAAATGCTTCATAATATTCCTCGAGAAAAGTAATTATCATTTTTATTGAAATTTCTCCTATTTTCGAGTATTTTCTTCAACTTTCCAAGGGCAGTAAAATTCAACGTAGGAAAGATGCTTTCCAATTCATTACAAAGGAAAAATTCTCTCAACTTTTGATGAATCCGATTTCGTTTTCTGCCACATATTTTCTTTCTCGAATTCCTTGAAATCGTAATATTCTTTGCTCTCATATCCCCGATTTCCTGTTGTGTTTAATTGGCAGAGGAAAAATAGCAATCCTTAGCATTTAGGTTATGCTATACTGCCTTGCTCTCCGGTCTTGCTTACTGACTATATGACTGGTAAGTAAAACCTCAGGTCTCATAAAGGTTTCTGTTATCATTCTCATAATGGGTAAGATTTCATGAAAGGATTCTAATATTTCAACAAAAATTAACATAATTTATTATAACAATTTAAACAAAGATGCGATTTTACTTTACAACTGATGTAAAAGTTTGTAACTTTTTCATTGCATTTTTCGTTTCTGTTGGACCAAAATTTGATTTGACGGCAGAATACAATATAAACAGAATAACGAGCAAGATTAATTTGTCCTTGAACCTGTTAAATGCCTTTAGCGCTGCATAGTGAAAGTAATTTATTCTAGTGATTAAAATAGTATAGTTAATGCTAGTCAACCATATAAAAGCAAGCTCAGTTTTTTCATATCAAATCTTACGCCTTTCTTCTTAATTTTTTAAACAAATAAATAAATAAATTAATTAAAAAAACTTAAGATTCGAAAACTTTTAAAAGTTTAAACGTTCAATAATAACCGATGCAGCTCGATATTTTCTCAATGATATATATATATATAGTGTCCATAAAAGTTCTGCGGCCTTTATATTCGCAGTTGTTGACTTTCCATTTCGAAAGTGGTTTAAATAAAGAAAATATTCATATTATAGTGTTTTCAATGATAAAAAAAAGGCTTGTCCATTTACATAATCTGACGTTTAATATGGTCCTTCAACCCCTATAATCACATTTAGTAAAAGTTTATATTCAGTCTAAATAAAAACATAAAAAGCTGACCTCCTGAAGATAAAAATTAACCTAGATATTTAATTTTTAAAGTTTCCAGTCGTCTTCAGGTGCTTATCCAAATTAAACGGAAATATAAGTTTTAAAGTTTCTGATATTAATAGATTAAGTGACGAGCATTGCTGTGCCTAGTGTGGTGAAAAGTTTTTATAAATACAATTTTTTTTAATGAGACCTTTTTTCCGAAATCTTATAGATTTTGAGTTTTAAAAAATTGGGGCACACTGCAATATTGGCATATCGCCAATTCTTAGCATCATCTACATTAATTTAAAGTAGAAAACTATTTCAAAGTATTTTTGTTATGATTATTAGGTTTATGGTCGTAAACAGAAACTGAATGAAATTAAAGAGGAAGATCAACCTCGAATTATTCTAATTTATTTCTTAACCGACCTTTCAAAAAAAGTTGTGAAAAATGGCAAACATTCGAAATTTTAAAATTAAATATATTTCGGTCAGTTTTTGTAATTTGATAGACAAGCGTTTTATGATTCATTTCTTATGCCAGTTATAAAGTTTTACTCAGTATAACTACAGGGACCGGGACTTAGTATAAAAGGCTAGATTTCGTAATTTTTTTCAATTAATTTTTTAAAGGCCAAAACACGAATGCTTGTGTCATTTAAAACATTTTTGCAACTATAAGTATTTGGCTGGCAAGAAATTAATTTCTGTTTGCACAAATAGATAGCACTGTGTTCGTTTTGTTATTCTTCTGTCAATCTTATACTTTTTTTTTTTTTTTTTTTTT
>KK119573.1:26381-61406 GCA_000611955.2 Stegodyphus mimosarum
TTTTGAGATTTGGCAGCTGACACTTTTAGGTTGTTATAGAAACAAATTCCATGTATTTTTGTTTGCAACCGTTAGTTTACGGTCAATTTTAACATGGGGTGCAAAAATAAACATTTTCGACATAGTTTATTTCTTTTTTTCATCAAGGCAAGACAGCGGCTGAGGCTCACAAAGAGATATGCAAAGTTTATAGTATTGGTTGCTTAACAGAACGCATGTATCAGAATTGGGTTAAGAAATTTCATTCTGGAGACTTTTCACTTAAAGAAGACTAACATTCTAGCCGAACTTCTGAAGTTGGTGATGATAAAATTAAAGCCATAATTGAATAGAAGCGTCATATAACTGTGCAAGAGACTGCAGAAAGGTTAAGTGTATCTTGCGTAACTAGGGGAAATCATATAAGATAGATTAATCTTGAACTCGTTAAGAAGCTCGATATTTGGCTTCCGGATGAATTGAAAAAAATTGACTTAACACAAAGAATCAATATTTACGATACGCATTTCAAATGTAATGCAATGGACCATTTTTTTAAGCCAATTATCACTGGTGACGGAAAGAGGATCATGTACAATAATGTCACGTCATTAGCTCACTCATTCACATAAATTAATATATCCTGAAGATGATTGTATCCATTCTTTTTATTTATATTCACTTATTCAAATGGTGTACATTTTATTTAAATTTTAAATAGAGCACTAACATTTTTTATATTATCTGTAACTACGAGAGAACTCTAGGATTCTCGATTTTACTTAGCAAGCTCTCTCGCTCGTTGTTCCTGGCCCACGCTCTCTTCTCATAAAAAAATCTCTGTATGCAGTTAAGCCCGAAGATCCCCCCCTGCGCCTTGTAATGTTATCAAAACATTCAAGTCACAGTCACAGATTTTTTTTTAAGTTCTTGAGTTACATATAGGTTAAATATTAACAAATTCTAAGTTTTTTAAACAATAACGAAACAAATAACTATATTAATCATTAAAAGGTAAAATACATAATTTGGTTACAGGCCTCTTGAATTTTCCTGTAGAAGCTTTTACTTCTACAACACTTTGGTCTTTCCCAGGATAAATATCAGTTATTCTTCCCAATAACCATTCACATGGAAACAAATTATCCTCTTTTAAAGCAACTATGTCTCATATTTTAATGTTTACTTTTTCGAATTTCCAATGCCATTTTCGCCAAATGCCCTGAAATAATTTAGTTATTTTTTTCCATTGGCTCTCGTTAATGATCGTTAAATCTGGCTCAATTATACAAGTAATTGACCTCCCAATGAGAAAGCGGAAGAGGTTAGTCCATTTAGATGCTGCGTGTCAGCAATCAATTGAACCAAAAGTCTACAATTTAACATTTCATCTATTTGTTCAGTTAAGATTAAAAAACTCTTCATACGTTAATTTTTGACTCTCTAAGATCCCTTTTCCAATAATAAAGGATTTAACCCTTGCCTTCCAGGCCCTCAAAATTTGGAGCTCGATAAGGGGAGTAATTCTCTGAATTCATTATTTTGACGAAAGATTATATGACTGATTTGCCACTTTGAACATACTTTTTTTTAGTTCTGCATTTGCTCCTTTAAAGTTTTTCACATTGTCTGCGTACAGCTTACTGCATTTTCCTCTTCGGGACACAAACCGCTAATTGCAGCTACGAAAGCAGCTGAAGTGAAATCCGTGACGAATTTCAAATGTATAGCCTTGGTTACAAAACAGATAAAAATACGTACAAAATTTTTTTATGTATGCCTTTCCTCAGATTTTTGTATTTAATATAGAAAGAACTACAGACTCCACCAGACTTTTATATTTAATACAGAAAGGACCACAGACTAATACTGAATAGATAGTTTTAAACAATTCGATTCCTTGGCAAGTTACCCATTAATTGTTGTGTTGAACTTAGGATTAATTTTAAACCAAATTACATACTTATGCACAGTTTTCTACACAAAAGTTTCTTTTTCCCTTTCACTACCAAAAAGTTTCGCTTATATAAGTTTATAAAGAATTAGGTACACTATATAAATATTTTACATGATAATATTCTGTAGCGTTTTCCCTTAGTTTACTAACCTGTCATTTTAATTTTGGTGTCTTTCCTGAATTCTCTGTTTCGCATTTCCTCGCCAGGATGCAATTTCAGCTGGTGAAGGAGAATATTTAAACGGGTGAAACGAATAGTTTAGACAGAGCGAGATTTCGCTAGTATAGCCTACGTTTGCTATTTTTATCCTCTAGCTCTTGACTTAGTAGAGGCTACGCATTCTGGCGTTTATTTGGTCTATCACCGGTGTAGATTGCTGAGTCAAACTGTTAGCTTAAATTAAATTCTGAAGTCTAAGATTCTTTAAGTTCTCACCGCAAGTAGCTGGTGTTTTTGTGAGCATGAAGTTTGTGCCTTTTTATTAAAGAGTTGTGATAAATAAAAGGGCTATTTACACCCTTTCCCTGCTGTATTCATTTTTACGCCTGTGCAAGAAGTTGTCAGGCTATACTTTGAGATCTAGACACCTTGTATAATAGCAAAGAAGGTTAGATGTTATAATTCAACTATAATTTCACTTAACTTATGACTGGGTGGTAGAAGAATTGAGAATTTTTTATCATAATTTACATTACTCTGTTTAAGTCTTCCACCTACTCTTTACAATCCATCTTCATCAATTAATGCATACAAATCACTTATCTAAATCTTTGAACTTACTACCCCGTTTTTCTGAATACAAATGATCTAACTAAGAAATTACCGTTTCTGTATTAATTTGATTAATATTTTCCCAGCTTTGCCAATTTCTTCTGTTGATAAGGCTCCTGTTAGCCTTTCCTTTTTTCGATAATTTCTCATAAACCTCAAAATAAAGCTTAAAACTCGAACAAGTTTAGGTTCACTATCACTTATAGCAAGAAAATGAGATAAAAATATATTAATAGCAACATTAAATATTTTTAAGTAATGGTTAGAGTAGAACCTTCTTTGTTGGAAACACCTAACGGAAATATTTCCTCTTTTTTCCCTTCTTTATAATGGCCAGCCGAGATGATCGTAGATACTCCAAATAATAAAAGCATTCATTCAGACTTTCTTAGAAAAGGAACAACATATTTATTAATATAATAAAGGAAATTAAATGATAAAAGATTAATTAGAATTACGGTGAATTACAAGTACAGTGACCAGCGCTCACATCTGCCATCGTTCGCTGGCAAAACCTGCTCTGTCTCTATTTTTAAATCGCAAACGTTCTTTTCCTTCCGATGTTGCTATTTTGGACAGCACAACTTTCTTTTTTATTCATAACTGCCGATCCTTACTGAGTTTTTTAAGTTTACCAGAAGAATCTCTTTGTATCATAGCATCCCGAATATCTATGTTAGGATATTCTTCCATAGCAAGGAACTCAGGTCCACAAAACCATAGATTACAGTAAACCAGTTTGTCAGGTTCTACTCCACGTGAAATCAAATCTGCAGGACGGCTTTCCAGTGAAACATGTCTCGATTCTGCGCACCTGACATCTCTTGAATAGTTGTTACTATAAAGGTTTTTAACTGGTTAGCATCCTTGTTTAACCTCCTCAGTATAATCATTGAATCACTCCAATAATAGAAAGAAATTATGTCCAGTTTTAATGCTACTTGCACTGTTTTTATCAGTTTCATTAGAACAACCGCTGCGCTGCACATACTCAAGACGCAACACAGTGACTTTCTTTATGAGTGCGACCTTGAATTTTCTCTCAATCATCTCTATCTTCATTTCTCCATTCGCATTGACTGATGTGGCATATATAACTGCCCTATAAGCTAATTCTGAGCTGTCGGCGAATCTATGCAACTCAATTATTGCATATTCTAAAGATTATGATGCATCTCTCAGTCTTCATGTTATTTATTGTACGTAAGAACTTCATAAATCTTTGCTACTCCTTTTGATTTTCTTCTGGTAAAACGTCATTCCAATCTATCTTCAGTAGCCACAACTTTTGCATAAATATCTCTGCCTTTGATATAATAGAACCTAGCAGTCTCGGTGAGTCAAATAAATGCACTATCATTGATAATACAGTTCTCTTAGTGTGCTCAATTACATCATCATGCTTCACCTTAAATGAAAAATTATCTTCTTTGGGATTCCAAAGACTTCTAATGTTTTGGTCTTCTCTTCAGTTTTTTAAAATTCACAATTTGACTTGCTACTATTGTTAAACTCATTATCATTGCCACACTACTTGTGAAGACTCAAACCTCGTTTCCTGAAAATTTCAATTAATTGATATCATACTTCATTAGCCTTTTTTGATGTCTCAGCTCTGATAAAATGTCATTAATGTAGATTATTAACGGAGAAACTAATGAAAATTGCTTGCACTCTATGCCTTATTGTCGTCATTACTAAGTATGGAGTTCTTACGGTTCTGTACTTCCCAGCAGCTAATTCAAACTCTTTTATTAGTTTATCAATTTCTTCTTTCCAAATTAGTCTTTGAAGTTTTGTCTGTTCTGGAGTTATCCAGATCACGCGGAACATTTTCTCAACATCGACAGTAAATACAAATGTTCCTTAAACCAAACCATTAGAGCAAAAATATCATCTTGAATCACACCTCCGTTGTGTTGTAGTGAACTTATCGAGTCTTCTTTAGTTCTAGAACGTCAAGCCTTGAGTTCCATTGTTGAAACAAAATAGCATTGTATAATCCGAGTTCAAAAACAAAACATTTATTTTACATATTTTTAAAGGTCGAACGTTCTGAAACAACATGTTTCATCTACAATATCAAAAACGGTGTTCTAATTTCAAAGCATTACAGAATCACTGTTGCCACACACCAAAAAGGAATATATCGAAGAATTACAGAAGAGTTGGTGCCACACAACAAAAGAAATACAGTTTTAAAAATCATGAAGCAGTACTTTACAAACAATAAAACAAAAACACACTTTCAAAAAATAAACAATAATAATAAAAAAATAGTAATAATAAAATTCCTATTTCAAAATAAACAAGTAAAAATATTGTCTTGATTACGCAACACCATCCTAAGCTTAGTGGAATTTCTTTCAATTCATTGAGCTCTCTACATACCTAAATGGAGTATAAAGTATTAAACAGTCTCATTTTCTTTTCCTGTTACTGCATTATATGTGCCCCATTTGCTGATACTATGCTCATAAAATCTCTTTATGTACTTTTAATAATCTGATATAAGCTCAATCATTTCCACTAGGCCGGTAATTTTCTTAGAGTAATGTCTTTTGATTCTCCTGACATGAGGGATATTCCTTTAAATCCATAGTTACAACATATCTACCCGATTTATCGCTTTTATGAGTTTTCTGAAAATGTTCTTCACATGTTATTTTTATTGTCTCTTTTTCAGCAGTTTGTACCTCCCAAAACTTTTTCATTGTTTGTTTTAAGTCATCTGTTGTTTTCATTAACCCGTAATGTACACGGTTGTATTCTGGTGTAGCGCTTCGTGATGCAATAAACTCAAATACGCTGTTTTGCAAAATAAGACTCGAGGTTTCATAATGACTCTAATCAAGTTATAATACTTCAAAAAAAAACCTCAGCTCCTAAAAGCATCTCTATACGTTCTGGTACATTAAAATTCTCATCAGCTAATTTTATGTTACAAAAATCGTGTATTTTAATATCAATTTGTCTTGAGGGAGTCAAATCCTGCTTGACTTTTCATACAACTAAAAGATCTAAATTTCGGTTATAACTTTTTATTGCTAACGCATGCTGAGACTCTCGTTCGAATTGTAAATAAGGAAGGATTTAACTTGGAAATTACGATGATTATTTGTCTTCAACTGCAATATACTCGCACATTCTCTAGTTATGCAACAGGAGGTGCTGTCTAAGTCTAGCAATGTTTTGCTTGGATGTAATATTCTCTTATCATCATTAATAAAGCAGATCGCGGTACTTAAAGTAACACTTCTTGATTTATTTACACTTGCCACTGGAAACATACTGTTACCACTGCTAGGCAGACAGTCTGGCACTAGAGAGAGGGACTATTCGCTGGACTGTGGACTGAAACTATTCGCTGCTGTTTCGTTTTTATTTTTTTCATGCTCAGATTCTAAATATTTTGATGACGATGATTCATTTTCCAACAGAAAATGGAACGTGGCGCCTTTTCCTATACATAGAACAAGAAATTTTTGATGTGTAAAACAAACAAAATACTTTTATGCTACAGGGTTGAAGAACAAATTACGTTTCTTAACTATTTCTATTGTGTTATTTACAGATAAATTCTTGAAATTGGAGCACTGATACAAAACATGATAACACTTTTTTAACTTTTAACACATCTGTTACAAATACTTTTAATAGTGTTTTATCTTGATAGCCTTTACGATAAGGACTGGAACTGTTTTTAAGAACTTTTCCACGCGAAGTTTAATCAAAATCTACACTCACGTTTGTGAAAATTGCAACACCAAGAAGGAATCGTCATAATTGAATGCAATTTAATACACAGTTGAGTGGTAGTGGTACAAATAAATGATTAAATGTTCAAAGCAAACAAACAAGAGATCAGAATCAGTATTTTGTGTGGCCACCACGCGCCGCAATAAGTGCTGCTACAAGACGTGGCATGGAGTCAAACAAAGTTTGAATGTCTGACTGAGGAAAAGCATTCCATATCGTTTGTACGCGTACCCAAAGTTCGTCTGCAGACGCAACAGGACGAGGATCACGAGCAAGACGCCGACCAATGACATCCCACACATGTTCAATTGGCGACATATCCGGGGAACACGCAGGCCAAGGAAGAAGCTGTACCTGCTGCGCTGCAAAGAAGGATTTAACAATCCGAGCAGTATGAGGGCGGGCATTGTCCTGTTGAAATACAGCGCCTGGCAAGCTTTGAAGGAAGGGAACAGCTTCGGGCTGTAGAACTTCACGGATATACCGGTTGCTGTTCAGATTGCCCACAATTCGTAGCAATTGAGATCGTCTATGATATGCTATGGCGCCCCAGACCATAACTCCGGGTGTTCGTCCACTGTGGCGTTCGATAATGCACTCCGGAAGGTGGCGTTCACCGGCATAGCGTCTGACACGAATGCGGCCATCATGGTACCACAAATTAAAGCGGGATTCGTCAGAAAACACGACATGCTGCCAATCAGCACGCCAGTCTCTATGCTGATTGGCCCATTGTAGCCGCAGGCGGCGATGGTCGTGCGTTAGGGGGATCCTGTATAAAGGAGTCCGTGCGCGCAGTCCACACTGCAGCAGACGTCTACGAATTGATGAAGCACACAATGAAACACCTGTAGCTATTGACCACAGTGCTGCCAATTGTCTAGAGGAAGCTGTACGGTCCGTCCGCGCCATGCGGACCAGGTGTCTATCATCGCGAGCTGACGTCACATTTCGGGGTCCACTCCCGGATTTCCGAGTTGTCCGACACTCGTCCGTCCACTGCTTCCAAACGCGCATCACTGTGCTGCTGTTACGCTGCACACGAGAGGCTACTGCACGATACGACAATCCAGCTTCACGAAGGCCGATGATTCTCCCTCGTTCAAACTCTGTAAGTTGTTCAAATCTCGCTCTCTTTCGTCGACGAGGCATAAGTACAGATTGAGTTAACGTTTACCACTAGCAGATAACCACCGATAACCATACACGCCTCGCTACAGCCGTCTATTTATTCGGATCCATCAGCCGTTCTGAGGGTGCTGCTCAGCATACGCATGCGCTACGGATTTGCAATTCTAATCATTTGCATATCATGCGCTACTTTGCATTTCCTGAAAATTTCAGCTCACTCGAGTAAGTCCTTCATGGTGTTGCAATTTTCACAAACGTGAGTGTATTTCTTTTGCTTACTCGGATGGGCGAAACCATTTCTCGGCTTATCGAATACTAATGTGCGATGCTACCTCTTTTCCAAGAATAGAAAACATTTTATCCGATTCAATAAGATCATTTAATGTTTCAAAATCCGATTGTTAGATTTAAATACTGATTCCAACTCGTGATTAAACGTGAAGCAAACTGTGTATAAGTTTCGTTTTGCTGACTCATTGTCTTTCCAAATTCTTTGAACCATGCTTGAGGGTTGGGTTGAAATTCTCTTGACATAATATATTTCAATTTTTTCATAATTACGCAAGCCGTCATCTTTAAAGTGATTACGTTAGAGGCTCTTAATAAATTTAATATAATCTTTGATTTATATTTATCAGGGACAGCTTTTTAGACAAAAGACTTTTCTAATGAAGAAAAAGAAAAGTCCGGCCTTCTGGCCTAGTAGCCACATTTATAGTTAAAGTTCTTACATTTTCACTAAGGAATCTAAAGAATTACAAATTTCTAGATCACTCTCATTTTGATTTTCTACTTTCGTTTCTACTCGTAATTTTGGCAACCTCTATTCCCGCTTTTACTCTTCCTAACTTAATGTACTCTAAATTAAGTAAACTGCTCTTTATTTTTAATATCTTCGATCGTTCCATTTGTTAATTCTTTCACAAATTCAATATCTGTTTGATAATATTTGTTATTTTCGATCAATTCACTTAATTCAACAACTGTTGCTTTTTCAGATACAGTTTCCCCTAACTCTGTGGCTATAAGCCTAAGATCCTCTTTTCTGCAGTTTACTCAAACAATTAAAATTCATAAAAGTTTTACTTACTTCAGAAATTTTGTACTGGTCCTCCGGCATTAATGACCAACGTTGTCACGTCGTTAGCTCAGTCGTACGTATAAATTAATAAATCCTCAAGGTGATTCTATCCATTCTTTTTATTTGCATTCAGTTAATCAAATGATGTACATTTTATTTATATTATAGATAGAACACTAACATTTTATATTATCTATAACTACGAAGGACCATGTTCGAAGATCCTCGATTTTACTTAGCACGCACTCTTAGCCGCTGTTTATTGCACACTCTCTCAATTCATAAAAAACTCTGAGCAGAGAGGTGCGCGCGCAACTTTCTGTTACGCAGTAAGAAAAATAGCATTAATCGAAAAAGATCATTGTTCAACCATGATGAACTAGCACAATATCGAAATCTAAATTTCATCCGAAAATGATCCTCCTGTCAATTTGGTGGGATTGCAAAGTTATTTTGAGCCGTTTTCAAGCAACCAAACGATCGACTCGGATGTTTATTTCCAACGATTTATGAAACTAGAGGAAGCAGTCAAACAGAAAATAACAGAATTGGCAGATCGCAAAGGAATCGTGTTCTACCACGACAGTGTAAGGCATTACACATCCTTGGCAACACATAACGAAATTATTGGAGCTTGGTTGGGAAGTGATGTCGCATCCCCCATATAAACCCAACCTTGCACCATCGAACTATCATATATTTCGAAGTTTACAAAACTTTTTGAGTGGTTAAAGTTTCAGTAATCACAATGACCTCAAACCGCCCTCGACTGAGGTTTTTGCAGAAAATGACCGGAAGTTCTATGTGCGCATAATCATAAAGTTACCAGAAGGATGGCAAAACATCTTAGAACAGAATGGAAGATATTTGACTGATTAAAGTTCACTTTTTATTTAGAAAGAAATTGATTTTTATTTCAGATTAAAAAACCGAAGGTACTTTCTCACCAAGCCAATATACACTGGTGTGCAAAAATTAAGGACGAAGTCGAAAAATTAGCATATCAGCTGAACGAAGAGGCAGAGCGGACAGAAAGACCAATCAGGAGATTAAGTAAAGTGATGTACGGTAGCGCATGAGCAGATATGCAGGTAGACGTAATGGGGGAGTGTCTGAGTAGTATAAAGCATGTTGTCGGTGTAAGATCAGTATTTCTGGCAAAGAGATTGCACGCCGTATAGCAGTTAAAATCACACCGAGTTGCTGCCTCAGCGAGAAATGGCGAATAAACAATCTGTTAGACGACATCTGGATGCTTTTACCAGGGGTCGAATCATTGGTAAGTTGGAGGAAGGCCGCAGTGTGACAAGTGTGGCTGCAGAGCTCGAAATGGCCCACAGCATCGTTTCAAGACTTTGGAGACAATTACAAACTACAGGAACAGCTATCCGGGGGTTTAGTAGTGGTCGTCCATGAGGAACCACACCCACAGATGACCGGTATATTGCCTTACAGGCCAGAAGAAACAGGCGGCATACAGCGGGAGAAATCGCTAGACACACGACACAGGCGACTGCACGACCGATATCGCGTTTTACCGTGGCCAGAAGACTGCACGGTGGTGGTCTGTTTGCACGACGCCCTGTACGGTGTGTACCTCTAACGCCTGCCCATCGGAGAAGGCGTTCTCTGTGGTGCCGGGAACACCGGAATTGGAGAGACAATGAATGGGGACGAGTACTCTTTACAGATGAGAGCAGATTTAGTCTGAGTTGCGATTCTAGACACATACACATCTGGACAGAGCGGGGAACACGCAATAACCCCTTCAACATCATCAAAAGGGACTGTTTTGGAGGTCGCGGAGTTCTCGTTCGAGCAGACATAATGCTTGGTAGCCGGACCGACCTTCATATCTCCCAAGGAGGTTCGTCACCTGGGACTGCTATTGTAACGAGGTTCTTCTTCCTTACATGCGTCTTTTCACAAGGGCTATGGGTCCTCAGTTCCTCTTCATGGACGACAACGCTCCACCTCATCGCACAGTTACTGTCGAAGAGCTGTTGGAGAGTGAAGATATTGAACACATGGATTGGTCGGCAAGGTCTTTGGATCTAAATCCCGTCAAGCATGTACGGAACTTACTAGGGAGACCCGTGGCAGCACGTAACTTATCGCCAGTAACGATTCCGAAACTGCGATTGGTGCTACAAGAGGAACGAGCAGCAGTGTCTCAACAACTCATTAACAACCACATATCCAGCATGCACAAATGATGTGAAACCTGCCTAGCAGTCAGGGGACATTATATCCCGTATTAAAAACCGGATGTTTCTTGCTGGACACCCATCACAGGGATGTTTCGTCCTTCAGTCGCGTTGCGCTCCATGCTACTTTTTCAATAAAGCTTCTTTTTATCCCTCTGATTTCTCTTTTAGTAAGTGTTGCTTACATTACTCATGTCCTTACGTATTGGGGATCTTACGGTATTAAATGTGTTGATTTGGAAAGCTTTTGTACTAAGTTATATTGAAAAAACCGTCTCGTCCTTAATTTTTGTACACCATTGTATACCTATTGTTTACGTTTATTCATTATTGTTATTATGTTATGCAATAATTATGCTATATTATTATTATATATTGGCAAAAATGAAGGAAGCAGAAGAACATTTATGGACACGTTGAGGAAAGAATGCTGAGTAAAACTGCGCTTTGTTTAATTCTTTCAGGGGGTTGGAGGCCAGAGCATTGCGCTTTGCATTATGCTCCAATCTGTAAACGACCTGCTGACGTAACACCTACCCCAGTTCCACCTCCTACAACTGTTCCCCCGCCTCAAGGAAACTGTCCCGAGAACTGGATCCAGTTTGGTAAGGATTTTATTTTCACATTTTATTAATTATTTCAGGTTCCAAACGCGTGCTAAATTCGTGTTTCCAGCGCCTTGCCAGTTAAGTTTTAATAATTTAAGTCAACTCTATGGAATACAGTGAAAATCAGCAATATTAAGCTGTTTTATCTCAACTACTAGCATATTTCCTTATAATTTAATCATCTATACGAATTTATTTATGTATACTCGTTAATAATTATGTAGCATACTAATTAAAGATTTTCTCAATTCATGACTTTGATTATTACTAAAGCCTAACTGATATTTTGAGCAATTTGATATTTACTGATAATCTAAGAATCCAAGAGCAGTTTCTGACAGATGTATTTTGCAATTTTCCTTTGAACACAAAGTTCAGACCTGTAGAATGAAGTTGTGTTGCACAATCTGTGACTTCCATTTTGCCAAGGAATACAAGTTCGAAAGGCAAAGCTAATTGTTTTGCCTTCTATTAGAAAAAAAAATTGACAGTTTGTGGGCCCTACGCAACCGAGAAAAGTAATGCGTAATACAGACACATAACTTATTAGTAACTCTACTTGTGTTCAGTTTACGGAAATGAGTCATAGTTTTTGTGATTTCCCCGCTGAGTAACATGAATAAGAGTCAGTTTCCCTTGAAAGATTCTCTGCATTTATATAAGCCCTCGCATGCTTAGCCATAGTTGAATAATCCAATCCTATTCAGGTTATATAACATATTTGGATAATACGAGTAAGAAAATTTCGTACTGTCACCATTTAATTCTTATTTTCATAAACCTACTAATATTTTTATATTATTAAAGAACTATTCAGTGATTTAAATTAAGATATCAGTAATTTGCATTTAATCTTTTCCCTCAATATTATGATAAATTAATTATTCTATACATTTTACACTATATTTATATGCACTTAACGTATTTTCCCATCAACTGTGAAAGTTGCTTTAATTAAACTTGTGCCAATCATTTTGAATTTCTTTATGGCAGTTTGAAGGAACAGATAGTTCTTTAGCTAACTGACATTCAAATTACAGATAATATAAAAAATGTAAATAAATATGAGCTCAAGCTTTGAAATTACGTGATAAACAAATTTATTAAAACCAGAGTCTATCATTCTGCTGACCAAAAATACCTAGTTCTTTAAAATAGCCACAAAAGTGTTACGACATCCACTGCCCGCCGAGAGAGGGCGCTGTATAATCCTTCTAGTTTTGTCTGTATTACATATGTTAGTGAGTAGGAATAAAAGTGTCGTCCCGAATGGCGTAAATTTCAAGCCCCCTGTACAAAAGAGGTGAATATAGGTTTTTGGTGTCAGAGAAGTGGGGTAAGGTGAAAATAGGTGGTGATCATGTGTAGCGTCAAATTTTGCGTAAAAAATTCTGTGGTGATCTGGGGATGTGTGTTATGCGAAAATCGAAAGTGAAGATGATGGTTCCATTGTTTAGATTGTGGTGAGTAGTAATTTCGTTTTTTAGAAATAATGTTTAGTGTTAAATCCTGTTTATTAATGTTGTGTACTGAGGTGTTTTTACTTGATAATTTGAGTTGATAGTGTGTGTTGAGTTTGTTGTGTTCTTTTTGTTTTGTGCTCATTGTGCTCTAATTGTCAGTTCAGGGTTATTATACTTTTCTTTTAATTAAAATGAGTCTGAAGTCGCTTAAGTCATTAAAAAAAAAGAGGTGATGCTCGTGGCGGAGGAGTTAGAATTAGTAATTCCGAGCGAGGTGAAAATAGTTACTTTGAAACTTAATAGAAAGTTCTGAAGTTTATGCGAGTGATGATGAATTTGTGCAAAATGTGATTGATAGTATTCTAGAGGAAAATAAAATACAAAGTTAGAAACAAAAATCGGAAAACGAAACTAGATTAGAGAAAATCAAATTTTCTCAGTTAGAGGTGGAATTAGCTTTAGCTAACACTAGAAATGTCTTGTTACAAAATCAAAATGTTGAGACGGACACCTCAAATAGAAATATGGAAATCTATTTAAAAGTATAAAAACATTATCAATTTCGGTACCTACCAAAGCAGAATCCTCTAATCTCTTTTTCCAATCAATTGAACGGGCTTTTAGGACAAAACAAGTACCTGAAGATTTAAAAGCAGAAATCCTATTGAATATTTTGGGAGAGAAGGTTTAATGGTATATGTGAAGGAAGAAGATATTAATAATTACGATAAACTAAGTCTATAATTTTAAAGGAATTTCAGCCAACCCCTCAAGAGTGCTTAAATTGTTTTCGTACCACGCAAAAATTGTCTTCTGAGAACTTTGTACAATTCGCATCAAGGTTAAGTGCAAATTTTGAATATTATTGTCAGTTAAGAAAGGTACCAGATTTTAAATCGTTATGTGATGTTATGGTTTCGGATAAAATATTCAGTGAACTTGATCGTGAATTAAAGACCCATATAGCACTTAAACAGGGTGAGACATGGTTGGAACCCCAAACTTTAGGTCGTGAATGCGATATTTATTTGTCATCAAAAGGTAAACAAAAACAAAAAATCATTTTCAGGTAACGATAATAAAAGAGGAGATGGAAATAATGTTAGTAAATATCATAATTATAATTACAAAAATATTTCTAATGTATCTGGAGCGCAAGATCAAACATGTATTTTGTGTGAAACTAATCAAAACCACCCGATACAAAATTGTCCTAATTTTAAAAGGGTTTTAGTAAATGAGCGAGTTGAAATTATTAAACAAAATAATTTTTGTTTTAAATGTTTTTCGTCGGGATGTAAAGCAAAAAAGTGTAGAGCCAGAAATTGTTTCTGTGGAAAAGCTCATCATCCTATGATTCATTTCCCTAAGCCAAATAAGGTCCTTTCGCAAACAGAGAACGGTGACGCCGAACAAACTCAATCCAATTCTCCAGTGTCAAGTGTAGCATCTGACTTCAAGAGTATCAGTACTCTTATATCCGAACAACGTCTGGATACGAGACTAGGTGTAATGTAAAAACTGCGTAAAGGGGCATCGCTATGTCTGTCTTAGTTGTTAGAAATAAAGTTAGTGTTGTTAACTAGTCCGTTCACATTGTATCCTGCACTTAGCTGAACCCACACTGAAAAGACACAACATATGGTGACGAGGATGGGATGTGAAAAAACAAAATAAAAAGGAAGAAGAAAATCGTTCTCGAATCGGCGCACTCGCTTATATGCGTAAGTAGTGGTAAAACCGAAACTTGGATTAGGGGATTCCCCGAAAACTGCTAAAGGTAAGAAATTGATTGAAATTTTGATTTTTATTTTGAAAGGATGGAGAAGTTAATTGAAGAATTGATAAAGCAGAATGAAGCTTTAATGGCCGCATTGCAAGAGAAATCGGAACATAAACAAGACAAGATTTCTGTTTCTTTTGATAAGTTTGATGAAACGGTAGAAAATTTTGGTTCACTCATAGAACGATTTGAGGCTTTTTTGGACATTCAAAATGTTCCAGAGGCAAAACGTGAGAAAGTTCTGATCTCAAGCTTGAAAGCGAAATTATATAATTTGTCGAAGAATTTACTCTCTCCCGATAATCCTTCAGATAAAAATTTTACCGAACTGAAAACGGTCCTTAAGGATCATTTAAATCCTAAAGCTTTAATAATACCTAGTCGGCATATGTTTATTAATAGGAAGCAGCATGAGGGGGAATCAATTAGTAGTTATGTCACTGAATTACGATTATCGTTAGCGATTCCTTACGAATATAAAGATATACTAAATATCATGTTAAGGGATGTTTTCGTTAGCGGTCTACGAGATCGTAATATCTTAGGTCCGTTATTTCAGGAAGATGATATCTATTTAGAGAAAACATTAAAGATAGCCTTGGCGATGGAAAAGGCGGATAAGGGTGCGAATGAGATTATAGGCAAATCCGCAGAACTGAAAGTACTTAAAACCAAGAATAATGAGTCCAAACCGCGGAAACAAAACTTTATCTTGCTGCTAAGAGTAATAAAGGTAAAAATGAAACATGTTCGCGTTGCTTAGGGGCAAATCACAATAAAAATAATTGAAAATTCGCAACAAGTGAATGCCGGTTTTGTAAAAAAATTGGTCATATCGAAAAAGCGTGTTATTTGTCTAAGAAAAACCGACAGGTTAAACAAAAGAAAGTTGGGGCAAATAATGATTATGATTCGAAAAATGAGGTTCCTATCTATGGATTTAGCTCCAGAACGTACATGTTAAAAGAGGAAGAGCCGAAGAGACCGCCGATAATGGTTCAAGTTGAAATTGAAAACAAACCAGTTAGCATGGAACTTGATACTGGGGGAACAGTTTCGGTAATGTGTATAAACAAATTTAGAAAAATTTCCAATAGAAAGATTCAGCTTACAAATTTAGTTTTCAAAACTTACAGGGGTGATAAGGTATGTTCCTGTTAAAGTTGAATACCAAGGTCAAAAATTAGTTCTATATTTATACATTGTGAAGGAAACTTTGGACACAATCTTCGGCCGAGAATGGTTGTATAAAATCAATCTCGATTGGAATGCCATCAAAACACTGACAACTGTTAGCGAATTGAATTTAAAAAAATTGCTTGAGGAGTATAAGGAAATTTTTGACAGTAAATTAGGTGAAATTAACAGTCACGAAGTAAAATTAAATTTGAAACCTAATATTCAACCAATATTTTGTAGATCACGACCGGTACCCTTCGCATTAAAAAATAGAGTTGAATCAGAAATTGATCGGCTTGAGAAAGAAGGTATGATACCTAGGGTGGAGACTTCAGAGTGGGCAACACCAGTTGTACCAATCGTTAAATCTGATGGTTCCATTAGGCTTTGTGCTGATTATTCTGTGACACTGAATCCTAATTTGGAAGTGCTACAGCATCCATTACCAAAACTCGAAGAAATATTTTCATGCCTTAATGGAGGTAAACATTTCTCGAAATTTGATTTCAGTCACGCTTATCTACAAATGAAGGTGCATCCGGAGAGCCAATGATTATTAACAATAAACACGCATAAGGGGTTGTATATCTGTAAACGCTTAATGTATGGATTGAATGCTGCCCCGGCTATTTGGCAACGTTATGTTGAGGGATCATTTCAGGGGATCGAAGGAATTAAAATTTTTATGGATGATGCTCGAGTGACAGGACCGGACGATCAGTCTCATTTAAAAGCATTGGAAATATTTTTCAAAAAATGCAAGGAGCACGGTCTAAAATTAAATTTAACTAAAAGTAAATTTTTTCAAAATGAGATTAAATTTTTATGGCATAAAATTGATGCTAAGGGATTGCATAAAACAGATGAAAAGATTTTGACAATTGCTAATGCCCCTACACCTAAAGGCGTCCAAGACATCAAAAGCTTTTTGGGGTTAGTGAATTTTTATGGCAAATTTTGCCCTAATTTGGCAACCTTGGCACATCCCTTAAATAATTTAACAAAAAAAAAAATGTTAAATGGAATTGGTCAAAAACCTGCCAAATCGCTTTTGAAAATATAAAACGTAATGCGTTTATATTTTCGTAATGCGTATAATGTGGGGTCGTAATGCGTTGAAACTCTGTCTGAAATTTCTTCAGACAGAGTTTCAACGCATTACGATTCCACATTACCGTTAATGCTAGCTACTGATGCATCTCCGGTAGGTCTTGGGGCAGTGCTCTCGCATGTTTTGTCCGATGGAACGGAAAGGCCTATAGCCTTCGCATCGAGGACACTGACTACCACAGAGCAGAAATACGCCCAAATCGATAAAGAAGCACTGTCAATTGTTTAAGCTGTCAACAAGTTTTTTCTATATCTAAAAGGAAGAAGATTTTCTCTGGTCACAGATCATAAACCTTTAGTGGCTATTTTCAAGTCGAAATGAGGGCTTCCTATCCTCACAGCCACCCGACTTTTACATTATGCACTGATATTGCAGGCATATCAGTTTGATATTGTGTATCGAAATACCAAAGAACATGGTAATGCTGACTGCTTGTCGCGCCTACCTCTTAAGTCCGAAGATTTAAGCATTAGAGATGATGTTGAAATATTCCAACTCTCCCAAATTGAAACTCTTCCTGCAATAGCTAGGGAGATAGCTCGGGAAACGCGAGCTGATGAAGAATTAAGTATTCTTTATATGAAATTAAAATCTGGAGAAAGTTTGGAAGGTAGGGAGGCAGAGTATACTTTACAAGATGACTGTATAATGAATGGTCAGAGGGTAGTTGTTCCCAAAAAGGTCCGAGTTAAAATTCTCGAAGAGTTACACCAAGGACATTTAGGAATCGTTAAAATGAAGGCAATTGCCAGATCCTACGTCTTTTGGAAGGGAATTGATCATGATATTGAATAAGTTTCTAAAACCTGTGTTGATTGTATTAAGTTTAAATCAGATCCAGTAAGGGCAAAGGTCCATCACTGGGAATATCCAAGTGCGCCTTGGGAACGTATTCACATAGATTTTGCTGGCTCTATTTTTGAACGAATGTTCTTGATTATCGTTGACGCACATTCTAAATGGCTGGAAGTGTATCCTTTAAAAGTCAACAAATTCCTTTCAGACACTTGAATGTTTGAGAGACTGTTTTTCAAGATACGGGCTGCCTCTTGTAGTAGTGAATGACAATGGTCCTCAGTTCACATCAGGCGAATTTGAAACTTTTATGAGAAATAATGGAATTAAACACAAAATGTGTGCACCATTTAAACCGGCAAGTAACGGGCAAGCCGAGCGGTACGTTTACGCTGTTAAACAAGCGTTACGTGCAATGCAAGCTTATCCAGAAAATATTAAGGAAAAACCTGCTATATTCCTCAATAATTATAGGAAGGCACCGAATATGACAACCTTGTTAAGTCCTGCAATGTTATTCTTAAAAAAAGAGAAATTAGAACTCGGATTGATTTACTTGTTCCAAATCTTAGACGAAGAGTGGAAGAACGTATCCAAAGGGATACTTACGATTTCAAAGACAGAACTTTTGAGATCGGAGAAAAAGTTGCCATTCGGGATTATAGATCGGGAAATTCTCGATGAAAATTGGCGCAGTGACAAATAAAGATGGAGCGCTACATTATACCATTGATGTTCAAGGAACTTTACTGCATCGGCACGTCTATCAAATCAGATCGGTAGGGAGCGAAGTTCCGTCTGCACCGGTAATCTATAAACCTCGTGTGGTTACTACTTCAGATGTCAACGTTAAGCCACAGGCTCCGGACAAGGACATCGAACAAAGAAGTGAAGCTGTGAAAACTTCAACCGGACTTGAAACATCGTCAGTTCCGAGGAAAACTAAACCAGTTATTCCAGTAAATTCTGATAAAGACTTGCAGCAGCCCCAGCCAGAACTTAGACGATCTTCGCGCATCTGCAATGCTCCTCAGAGACTGAATCTCTAAATAAGTGGGGAGGCATATAGCATCTGACTTCAAGAGTATCAGTACTCTTATATCCGGACAACGTCTGGATACGAGACTAGGTGTAATGTAAAAACTGCGTAAAGGCGCATCGCTATGTATGTCTTAGTTGTTAGAAATAAATGTTAGTGTTGTTAACTAGTCCGTTCTCATTGCATCCTGCACTTAGCTGAACCCACACTGAAAAGACACAACATCAAGCCCATTACATAAATCATTGGTGCTATTACTCACTTGCAGTGTATACGTTAGCTCTGTTGATAAAACAAAATTCAATAAAATAACGCGCATTTTATGCGATCCGAAAGAAGTTGGTGTACGAAGTCCCTTGTAAATTGTTTAAAGTTAAAATCAATTAGAAAGGAAAGATTGTCAGTTTTTTCCTTTGGCTCAGGAAAGCCTACCGAGAAATTATATGAAGTAGTAAAATTAAAATTATCTAGTAGATATAAACCTAATCAGTGTATTCAAATCGAAGTATTAATGGCCGATACTATTGCAGCGGCATCTGTTTCTGTTCGAAAATATCATGCAGTCCTGCGGATTAGTTTTAGCCGACTGTTGTGACAGTAGTATAAACTTTGAGATATTAATTGGTGCAGATATGTTTTGGCAGATTATTAAAGCCTTTTCTTTAGAAAAAATAAACCAAGAAATTACTTGCGTGCCAACGATTTTCGGGTTTGCTTTACAGGGAAATCAAGATGTTTACAATCCAAATGTTAAGACTTCAGTTTCAGCGAATTTTTGTGTAGCCGCTTCAGACGTTCATGTATTGCGGAAACTCGATGCTTTAGGAATTAAAGAAAAGGAGTTAAATACAGTTGATAAAGCGTTAATAGATGAATTTGAGAAAAATTTAAAATTCTCTTTATTATGGAAATTTAGCTATGACGAATTAGGAAACAATTATTTTTTAGCTAAAAAGCGGCTTGAGGAGTTAGGAAAGAATTTTTCTACAAATAATTGCGTTGCTAATGAGTATAGAGAAATAATAAATGACCAAAAACAAAATGGAGTTATTGAGGAATGTGAGAGAGATGAGCATGAGTATTTTATGCCTCATAGAGCAATTATTAGAGAAAATAAAGAAACAACCAAAGTTCGCATAGTCTTTAACTGTAGTTCAAAATCTAAAGGTAATCTTTTTCTGAACGATTGTTTGGAAACTGACCCAAATTTAAATCCAAATATTCTTGATGTAATTCCAAAATTTCGTAATTACAAAATAGCATTCAGTTGTGACAGAGAAGGCCTTTTTAATGATAAAAATTTCTGAAAGAGATAGAAAGTTCTTAAAATTTCTTTGCTATTCAGATAACCCTAGTGAAGAATATAAAATTATGAGAATGAAAAGACTACCATTTGGATGTAAAGTTCGCCTTTCATTTTGACTACTACGATAAAGCATCATATAAAAAAATATTAGGTAAGTAAATCTACGTCATTTGAAATGTTGAATTCATCATTTTATGTAGACGATTTATATTATGGTGGAGACAGTGTGAGAGAGTCATTTGAGTTGTCATCGGATGCTGTAACAGTATTAAAGACTGGTTAATTTAATTTGAGGAAACTGAGGTCGAACAGCAGAGAATTAGAAAAACTGTGGATAGAAAATGGACTTAGTGATAGTGAAATGGTGGGAGTTCAACAGCTGAAAGTCCTAGGGTTGAATTGGAATCCTGATAAAAATGAGTTGTCGTTGGAGGTGAAGGATTTGGTGGATTCGTGGAAAACGTTGCGACGCACTAAAAGATGTGTTTTGCTGACAGCTGCAAGAATCTTTGATCCTATTGGTTTGATTGCGCCATTTGTGATACGTATAAAGTTATTATTACAGGAAATTTAGGAGAGAGCGTGTGATTGGGACGAAGAGTTGCCGGAGGACTTGCGGCAGAAGTGGATAATGTGGTGTAACGAAACTGGAAAATTAATAGACGTTAACTATTCCAAGATATTGTTTCCTGGATTGCGAGAATGAGCAAGCGGAAGTACATGTGTTTTGCGACGCTTTACCAAGTGCTTACGGAACAGTTGTTTATTTTTGAAATTGTGAGAATAATCCGAATTACAGAGTGCCCTTTATAATGTCGAAGAGTAGAGTGTCACCTTTAAAGAAACTAACGCTGCCGCGTTTGGAACTGATGGCCATGGTGATAGGTGCTAGAGTGGGAAATTATCTTAAGAGCGCTTTCAAGGATAAAATTGGAAGAATAGTGTTTTGGAGTGATTCTTGTATTGCATTGCATTGGGTGAAGGGAAGTGCGAAGAGATGGAAACAGTTCGTTACCAACCGCGTTGTAGAAATTCAGGACAGATCGAGTCCGAGTGATAGGTACTATTGTGCGTCTGAGGATACTTCCGCAAGCTGAGAAGTAGATATTTCATGAAAAATGGTGGTCAGGTCCAATTTGGCTTCTGAAAAGTTTTGAGAGTTGGCCTAACCAATGGGTTAGAGGGTTATCGAATGTGAACAATGCGGAAATATTAACAGAGCAAAGAAAAAATTCAGTCAAATGTTTTGTAGTGCAGATGGAATTAGTTGAGCAGCTTTGGAACAAATTTTCATTTTGGAGCAAGTTGCAGAGAGTTGTCGCTTGGTGCTAAAGGTTTATAAGAAATCTGAGGGGGATAGGATTTTGACTCCCTTTTTAGAAACAAGTGAACTAAAAGAAGAGCATGATATTATAACCAAACTAGTCCAAATACCTGACTATAAAAAGGAAGTATCTACTTTAGAGAAAGCGAGAGTGTTAAAGAAAGGTTCTTTAATTTATCTAAATCTGTTCTTGGACAACAGTGGTTTACTACCTCTAGGAGGACGTTTAGCAATGCCAGTTTACCAGAGTCTCTGAAACATCAAATAATATTACCTAAGAATCATCCTGTTACAAAATTATTAGTGAAATTTTATCATCTTAACTACATGCATGGAAGGGTACAATTAGTTAACTCTGAGATGAAACAAAAATATTGGATTATAGGAGTAAAGGCTGCAATACGCAGAGAAATAAAAAAAGTGCGTTATTTGTACCAGATTTTGCTCTGAGCTTTCGAAACAAATGAAGGCTGATTTACCTTCTGCGAGAATGAATCCTGGAAGACCATTTCTCAGATCCGGTACTGATTTTTCAGGACCATTTTTGATCAGCCCTAGACGTGGTAGAGGCGTTAAACCACTGAAAATGTACGTTTGTGTGTTTCGCAACGAAAATCGTCCATTTAGAACTTGTTAGTGATCTTAGTGCTTAGGCATGTATTGCAGCTCTGAAACGATTCATCGGACGACGTGGAAAGCCAACTCAAATATTCAGTGACTGTGGAACAAATTTTATCGGCGCAAAGAATTATTTAAAAGCATGTACGATAGAAGCCCTTGGTACTTATTTGACCAATGAATGCAGCGAACCGAAAATCCTCTAGAGAGGTTGGTGGTGGGAGAAGAGGTCCTTCCCAAGATAAATGTCGTGGGCTTGTTCTGATGTTATTGTCGAACAAGTGAGAATAAGTAATAATACATATAAGTCACACAACACTCGGTAAAAAGGGTTTTCGTCGACTTCCACAATTTTGTTAAGCCTTCCGATTTTACTGGAAGATCTGTTAAGACGAATATGTAAGTACAGTTGTCTTAACTAATTGTTCCAATCAATCACTGTCATGTCGGCCAAAGGCCACTACTAGTTTCCACATTCAATAAGTTCTTATTCGCTGAAACAGCTGTAAATAAAGCTAAATGCCGTCAAAAGTGTGATTTTAGAGCCTTCGAACTATGTTTCATTTCAAATAGATACTTGTCATAATTTTTCACTCTTCAACCTACGCCACTGTTCATTAACTTTCAAAATCTCATATCGTATCTATTAAGTACTTGCTTCTGCAGAAGATATGCTGAAAGATCATGTCCATTAAAGCACCCCTTTTTTATTTATTTATATATTTATTAAGGTCCCATAACTCTGCATATGCTTCACTGCTTTCTCCTCTGTAGAGGGCACGTCCCAAATTTAACCATTTTTACATAAAATAACATAAAACCAAAGCGAAGATATAGTGAGTGCGTTGGAATGACTCGCTTATCCATTATACTTGGCGACAGTTTCTTTCTTTCTTTTTTTTTGTCGAAAATATTTTACCGGAAAGAATGTAAATACCCATTTTTAATATTAGTAAGTTGCATTAAGATCTGCTCATTAACTGTTTTATATTTTATATCATATTTTGAATGTTTTTCTGGCGTGTCTTTCAGATCAGAAATGTTATAAATATTTCGGTGCTAAAGAGGAAGACAGAGTGCAATACAAACAAGCCAGAGATGCTTGCTGGGCACTAGGAAAAAACCATGATCTCGTTTCCATTCACAGCATAGAAGAACAAGGTAAAATATTTTCCAGTTTTTAGTTAAATCTGCTTCTGAAATTAAGAATTCCTCATTGTCTACAATGCAAAAATTTAGTTATAATTTAAGAAATAAATCTCGCATAAATTCCGTACATTAGCGCTGTTTATCATGAATTTCAAGTATATTGCTGCGTGCATCATAGTTCGTAACAGATTGAATGCACGCAGAACCAACCATAGATTGATAAAATTTATTTGATCAAAAGAAGCACTTCAAAGTTCTGGAACTTTCTCCAAAATTACTCGTACAGTACTACTGATTGTACTCTGCGATCCTACCGCGTTGTTAATACTAAACTACTAATAACGTTAACACAATAGAATGCAAAGCGCATCTAAAAGGCGAAGCTCTCTTGGATATCTAATACTCCGACTTCAGTTCTTAACTAACAATTGGGAGCAGATGCTGTCTCCGGTTTTACACAGTTTTTCACTCAGCCGACGAGAAATCTCTAGTATTTACTGAAAGAAATATGAAAGCCGCATATGGTCGCAGTTACATATATAGATCAATTACAATTATTCAATTACAATACAGTTATATATCGGACTCTACAATCAGTAGTTACACTTCAAACACAAACGTTAAGCACAATGCAATGCAAAGCGCATCTAAAAGGCGAAGCTCTCGCGGATATCTCAATACTCCGAAGTCGCTCTGAACTACCAACTGCTGAAATTTCTCACGTAATTTCACAAAAATTATTTACATAGCACAAGATTTGTAATATTTTCCTCATTCCAAAGACTGCACGTTCCAGGCGGTGCAAACTCTGGTGAGGAAGCCATACTTAAATAAGGAAAATCAGCGCAATCCTAAATAATTTCACTAAATCAATAAAAATGCATGAATTTACAGATTTATATACAAAGAGGACCATAGTTTTAGTATACTATTTATATTATGTACACTATGGGGACTACGTACTATGGCAGTAGGAAGGGGCTAACCTGTCGTAATGAGCGACTTTAGGCTTAGAAGTTGATGTCTTACGGATTCGAACTACGACTCATTCAAGCAGTTTCGGACTGCGTAAAGACCCTCCCAAGATGACTACAGTTTAAAAGAAACCATTTATTTCGAATCGGTTTCCGTAACCACACCTTGTCACCTTTGTTGAACCGATGCCCTGTAGCTCTCGTGTCGTATCGGGTCTTCATCGTCTCCGTATCCAAGCTGACTCGCTCTCCTGCAGCACTGTGCATCACTTCAAAGCGTGCCTAGAGATCTTGAATATAGTATTTAGGAGATAAAGGCGCATCAGAAAGGCGAGCAAGCAAGACATCACAAGGCTCACCAAGGTCACGACCGAAGTGTGTCTGGGATGGGGAATAATACTGCGGTAGGTCGGTAAGAACAGTGCTAACTTCTGGTTCCAGCTCTGTTGGTTTCTGGAAATCATGACAGAGAGTTTATTAAGAATGATCCGATTAAACCTCTCTACTATGCCGTTTGACTGGGGATGTAAAGTTGTCGTTTGCATCACAGCCGAGGTAAAATTTCTTCCTTGATCGGAAAGCAAATGAAGAGGCTTTCCGAACTGGGAAACCCAATGCTGTATTCATTAAGTCTCTACCATGGCAGCCTTTAGATCAGGAATAGGCTACGTCTCAGGCCAATTGGTAAAGTAATCAGTAAAAACGAGGATGAATTTGTTACTATCAGCAGTTCATAACAGAGGTCCCAAAATGTCAAAGGTGATACTTTCAAAAGGCGCTCCTACATTGTAACTTTATAGCTTCCATTGGCTGCGTTTCTTCGAACCTTTCCTACCCTCACAGGCATCGCAAGATTAGCACCACTTTTGCACATCAAGCTTTGCATTACTCCATTTGAAGCACTGTCGAAGTCTGTGCAAAGTCTTCATTATTCCGAAAGGACGTCCTTTTGGACTGCTATATGATTCTTTAAAGGGCGTCCGGGATCTTATAATTATCAGCAGCCATCGGCATGCCTTTCCATCATTCGATTTGAACTTGTTATTAGATCCCGTTTCGAATATGGAGTGAAACTCATTCTTCAGTTTCTCGAACTTCAGCCGTGCCTATTCAGCCTTCCATAGCTTCAAATCCTTTTTTTTAGTACGGCACTAATTTCTCTTTTCATTTCCTCTTGAATTGCTTCAGTCTTTTCTTTATCCGATTTTTCCTTGAACTGACTTGATGGCCCCTCCCATCTTGATCCGTTTTCATCTTTTCTTGGCCAGCTTTGATGTCTTCTTTAACGGACTTGACTGTCCCTTCTATCTTTTCTCGGCCAGCGTTCATTTCTTCTTTAACGGAATTGACAGCCCCATCCATCTTTTATTAGAGCGCTTTCATCCTTTTACGGATTCTTGATCCACTTTCCTCTATTCCTTGAATGCAGCGATGGCTGTCACCAGCTGTCTTAACTGTTCATCCATGTGCAAGTGGTGATAACACAGGAAGCAGTTGCAGAGGTGTACTGTCTCATGAAAATGAATCGGCGAACCACCACTCGAGAAACAGCGGAGGAAATGTAATAGCATAGGAAGTGTGCACACAATACTTCGTGAAAGGTTGCGATATCGCAAGGTTTGTGCATTGTGGGAGGCGAAATATTTGGCAGAGGAGCAGAACATTCATCGCATGTCTGTTTCCATGCAACACCTTATGTGGTACCACCGAAATGAACCAATTCATTTCAAGGATCACTGCCACTGATGAAACAGGGTGCCATCACATTGATCCAGCCACTAAAAACATGAGCATGGAATGGCGACGCGCTTTATCGCCACGCCCGAAGAAGGCTTGCACGTTCCACTAGGTGTAAAGTCATGTTAACGTGCTTTTTTGACGTCGATGGCGTACTGTTATTGGAATGGCTACCTATGGGCACAACGGTCACTGTTGCCACGTACTGTGCCGCATTACAGAAACTGAGACAGAATATCAAGAACTGCCAATGTGACATGTTGTCACGCAGGGTTATCCTCTTGCATGATAATACTCGTCCTCATGTGGCTGTGGCTTGCCAAACATTGTTACTGCAATCCCGCAGGGAGGTTCTGGAATATCCCCCCTTAAAGCCCGGACTGCTCGCTATGTGACTACCATATCTTCGGTCCCGTGTGACTACCATATCTTCGGTCCACTCAAGAAATCTCCGAAGGGATGGCAATTTGCCGACGATAATGAGGGCCAAGCTGCCGTTGAAAACTGGTTCTACAACCAACCTCGGAGCTTCTTCACCCAGGGTAACCACCGTCTCGTTGACCGCTGGGACACTTGTTTCAGCTATAAGGTGACTTTGTCTATCCTATCTGTTATGTTTTTATTACTTCTGTCTTTTGTATACTAATTTATATTAATACCATTAAACCATTTCTCAAACCGATCGTAGTGCCACTTTCATTTGAACGACCCTTATAGTTGAAGGCAATAATTCATCTGAGGTTAAATTTCCATTAAGTGGGGATGTCAGACATTTTCTTCATGTCTAAGTTAACACAAATCCATTTCTCTTAAAAGCATCTTTATGAAAATATTGTTCTTAAAATAGATAGCTTTAAGTGATTTACCATAGCAAATTATTTTTATCATCTGTACGACTTACGTTGCCCGTTTTAAATCGCCTTCCATTTCTAGTTTCCCAGCTTAATAATTTTAATAATCATCTCTGATATTAACTTTAAACTAATAATTTGCGACTTTGTAACCATAGAACACTGCTGAACGAATTTTATCCAGTCTGATCGCTTTTAATCCGTTCTAAGCTCCTTTTTTCAAGTTTATTTAAAATTTTCTCAACCATGTGAAAAATCTAAACACAGAATTGCTAACCTATACATCTTGGCGGTTACATAGATGAAAACTTTAATGGGAATGAATACCGGTTACTTGAGAGTAGACGAGAAGCATTTAATACAAGTTCAAGTTAAATGAAATGTACACTACAAAATTAGTAAAAGTTCATCTAAATTTTGGCTTTCCCCTGACTCATTGCCACATTAGGTCCTATTAACTAAAATATTACCAATAAAAAATTAGCTTACCTGACAACGTCTGCGCTGTTGTAGAATAACTTCATTGAAAAGACAAAATTATTCCTGTTGAATTTATTCTTCAGGCTATGTACAATGTTTAAGTAACATGTACAATGTTTTAGTCTTATTTACAATGTTTACAAATACATATTAAGCTATGTACAATGTTTTACTTTTAAATATTCAGATATCACATTAAAAAAATATAGCAGCTCTCCAGAAATACTAAAGTTAAATAATTCTGTTGAAATTTACACTAAAACTACTACTGAAATCTTCCACTAAATATTTTACTAAAAAACATACACACACAGTCAACATAAATTGTCAAATAATTTTTCTGTTTCATAAAATAAGTGACAGAACCATAAATAAGTGACAGAATGAGTTATTCAGATGCTCTCCGGCTAGAATTACCATTTATCACAAAAAATTAGAAGTCTAACTGAGAGCTGGTCTCCGGCGCACTTTAAGCTGCGGTTTCAATTCAACCTGCATTTAAAAAAATGCAGCATTTTCAATTCGAAATAACATATGGTTATTAATAGCAATTCAAAATTAAAAAAGGCTTAAGAAAAAATAAATATTTGAAATACACGAACAGCTGTAGCAATCATGTTAAAAGATCTTAAAACATTCACGGGATGAAGGTCATTTATCCTTTAGTTTGTACATTATTGTTTCTGTCTGCTGACCCGAATGTAAACTACATACCCTAATAAATTCCACGTTACAAAGGAAAAAACTGAAATCTTTTCTGAAAGAAAATTGCAGAGGAATATCTGATAGTATAGTCCTGAGAGAATGAAAAATAAGTTGCTTAGTTAAATGCATTATTTTACTGTAGTACGGAAATAAAAATTAGGAAAAGTTGATGAGGAGTTCTTTAATTATTTATTTCCAGGCATAGTGGTATACTGGATGCACGCCTAAGTTGAAATCACTCGTCTAGACGTGGCTGCTAGTGTAGTTTTGCAGTTTATATGTTGTCACCAGTCTCACTTGCCTGACAAAGGTCAGAACAAGACCATGACATCCATCGTGCAAGGAGTCATTTGCGGCTGTATTGAGCAAGAGCCGTTAGCACCCTACAGGTGACAGCCCGACTTTAGCGCAGTTCATCCTCCAGTTTTGAGGAAGAGTACGCCGGAGGGAACGGGTCCGAGGCTTTCCCAACCCTCTTCCCTTACCGCTAAGCTCTCGAGAGGACTTTCGAATTGCCGGATATTTATAGTGCTCCCATTCTACACGGACACTATACATTTAAAAACATCCATGCCTTCTCGAACTCGAGCTTTCAGAATTACTAACTATTATCCCGGTTGGGCGACACAGTTCATAGATATGATAATTATGTGTGTTAGTATTTAAGCATGCAAATTATATGGCGCAATTTCGTAATTAAGCTCTTTTCCTCTTATACTGCAATGTTATTTATCAAAATACTCGATTATAAGACCTACCGAATTTTAGAATGAAAAATGCAGCAATAGAGGCATATTATATTCGAGTAAATACAGTAATACTCAAAAACGAAAACGTACAAAGATTATTGAATCATCGGCTGTTCTTTGTTCAAATTATGCAATAGTGTAGCTGATTCAAACGTCAAAAATATGCTATTTGCATTATGAAATTGAAGTTTTTTTTTTTAAGCATTCTTGACTCAGAATTTGTATAAATTGGGAACTTCGGCTTGGATTGGCATGCGGCAAGTGACATCGGATGAAATAGGACACGACTTAGTATTTGGTTGGATTGACAATTCCAGAACAGATTTTAAGTACTGGGCTGCTGGTCATCCTCCCCCTGGCACATGGGTAAACAGATATTAATGAAAATCTAATTTATTATAATGTGAAAATATTCTTCATTTATTAATGAATTTGAATATCATTGTTTAATTTAGTTCTTAGGAATTTTTGAGGTTCCATCACATGTAGAAATGTGAGAGTTATAATTCTACGATGCACTGAATTAAAATTGAATTGAGATGAAAACTTAAAGCTGTTAAGAAGTTTTCATACCCAAAGGAATATATATTAAAATAATCTAATTTTAAATTTCATTTATCTGTAGTTTAATTCACGAATAAAGGTGCTTTGTGTGCATAAAGATAGTAAGGAATAATTAAATATTTACTTCATTTTAAGAAATACCTGTCATTTTCAAATGTTTAAGTCATTTGCCAAAACTTCATATTTTATCAAGGATCTTAAAGATTTTAAGCATCGACTGAATATATGGTGAAGGTGCACTGCGGGGAAAAAAAAGAGGATAGTTCTATATATCTCGTTCCACTGGGCCGATTGACGAAATTTAAATTGCGTTTTTCATGTCTCGAAAGCGTGACTTATGATATGTATTAGATTTTTATACAACAGTTTTCTAATACAGGTATTTTGATACAAAATCGGACTTTTTCTGAAATAGCATGCCAATGTTTTCCCATATTTCGATTCTACTACTCAAATTACGCCAAACTACCAAGTTTTATAAAAATCGCACGAGTAGTTTTTAAAAAATTTGTTCTCAAAGTTTTAGCTCCTCAATGTTAATTGAATTTGATATACATTTAATAATATATCTTTTTTTTTATTAAACTTGCTTGATGTCTTCTTCCAGAATTCGAAATTTGGGCTTAATACAAATATAATTCGCATATTTTCTATGATATATCTTTTAAAATTTGTATTTTAAATAATTTTTATAAATATTTCAAGAACTTTTTGTACTATAACACATAAAAATTTTAATATCATCTTGAAAGTAGATGTATTTCTAGGTACACTTTCAAAAAATTGGAGATTTTTATTCAAAATTTCCTAAGATATACGTGAATTTACACATTAGCGTGTTTTGAAATTTGGCATATTCGTTAAAAGCGATAATAACGCCAAATGTAGCTTACGTACTTTGTTAAAATTATTTGAAAGTAATGAACGTGACCTTCTTTCCACTCGTCTGCAATGAAAAGAAAAGGAAAAGAAAGTAGGTTGCTATAGATTAAGAAGGTCGCCAAGGGAATTATTCTTGGCGCAAACTAAAAAAAAAAGCTCTAATGTAAAGTTTAAAATTTCTCCGTAAATTTCGCACCAAATTTTACTAAATTTAATATTTAGGTATAATTTGAATCGGAGAACTGAAATATGAAAAAACAAAATTGTCATGTCTTTTCAGAAAAAGTCCGATTTTGTGTCAAAATATCTACATTAAAACAATGCTATATAAAAATCTAATATATATTCTAAGTTGCGCTTTCGAGACATGAAAAACGCGATTTGAATATCGTCAATCGGCCCAATAGAACGGGAGAATAGTCGAACTGTGCCCTCCTCCTTTTTTTTTCCCGCAGTGTACATTATTTTGACGGCTACTCATTGTCAACATCATCAATGTGCACCGAATTCTACAGTGTACTAAGTATCAAAGGCAAATGCCGCATAAAAAGTAAAATGAACATAATAACAGCTGTTGCTATTTACAAAGCATTGGATTTACCAGATTTGGAAATTTATTGTGTAACTATTGGGTTTGTTAGACTTGGAGATATATTCATCAATTATTAGGCAAGGAATGCTAGCATTGCAGGAATAACGAATGGCCATACTTCGTGAACTGCAACGATGAAAATATAGCAAACCTGAAAAAATCACAGTTACTTTACGACAAAAGATGTCACTAAATCACGAACTAATGCTTGAAAGTATACTTTTCCAGCCTTCTGTGGTTCCTTTTCCTTTTCCTTTTTTTTTTTTTTTTTTTTTTTTTTAGGATTTTTCCGCTCAGCGCTCCTCAGTGGCTTAACTAGAACTCTTGGGCCCCTATGCAAAAAAAATTTCCTGGGCCCTCTCCCAATAAATTTAATGTCCTTAAAAATAAAAATAATAAAAAAAATGTGAAGCGTTTTTAAAAAAATCAAGGATTCTACGAGCCAGTGTTTTCATACGTGCTTAGGGAACCATTTGAAAGGTATGTAACACGAATAAAAAATAAAAAAGAAAATATTTTCCTTTGACCAACTGGTGAAACGCAAATTTGCTTTAGCCTGGGTATTTGACATCAGATGATTTTAATCAGTTATTTAAGACTTTTTGGTGAGTGCGAGAGACAGATTTTTCTCTCCCTTTCACTGAGATACATACTGATAATAAATGAACAAGTCTATATAAAAAAAGGAGCATGTCGACGTAAAGAATAGCATTAAGAAAAGGAAGAAAGCCTAGATTTGCGAAGATTTTTGTATAAAATCGAAGAGGTTTTACATACTAATATGTTTTTAATTTTTATATAAAATCTGCGCCTATCCAAGTTTTTTCGCTTAATTTAGAAAACTTATAAATAACTGGTTATATTATAAACTGATAGACAAAGTAATTGATAAACGTACAGAAAAGATATTGCATTAATATATTTATAGTACTCTGTGATTTACTCAGCTTACGAACATGACTTATGCAATAATATGCAAATAATAAATAACTTTTATAATGTAAATGATATATTTGCTAAATATAAAACATATTTATCATAAACTTCATAAAGAAAACTATTTGAACATACAAGTTTTCGAGAAAATATGTATGGTAAAGTTTTTTTTTTCTTTTTAAAAGACCTTTTGGTACACTAAACTACTTGAATACATGATTTTTCTAAAAAATATAAATGCTAAAGTTTTTTCCTGTTTCCTTTTAATTTTCCTCATTCCATACTTCACTTCTTCTCTAATGGTGATTTTCCCCCCTCAATAAGTGTAATTATAACACTGGTGGCCAAAATTCATCATAAAGACAAAAATCATTCTTTATTAAAATTTGCTCCTCCTAACTTTCATTTCCGCAAACTTATTTATCAATACCTGGACGTCCATTTTCTTAGCCATCTCAGCATCGACGCTCAATAAAGATAGGTTTGACAGCCGATCTTGTGTCATAGTGTTTCTCAAGTTTCACTCTTGAAAATGACCTCTCACTCGTGGCTGTGGTTACAAGTAATGATAAATATAATATAAGTAAATTGCGCACTTCCGAATAACTGCTTGTCATGTGATAATATTTTACCATTGCTAATTTAATTAAATCCTTAAGGGATTTCAAATTTTGGATTTCTGTTCTGAAAGTATTTATATATAATAAAAGTTGTACTTCCAGTGCATTAGTAAAGTCTTCTTTATACGTTTTCTAGATTTTTGAAACATTATTGATAGTTTCCACATTTGTTAATGATGTCAGAGTTTTAGGTTCCAAAAATGAAAACATTATTGCGATTTTTGTCGTTCTGCACTTTAACCGAGTATTTAAAATGTCGAGTGCAGCATAAAAAGACTTATTACTTTAAAAGACATTTCGGAATTTTCAAACCGGTTATCCTCAGAAAGCTCATCAAAAACATTTTTGTCTTTATTTTCAAATTTAGTTTCGATGCCTTATTTATTTGCAGTAAACTCATCTTCTTTCATAATGTCTTCAAACTTGTTTCTCGTATCTTCCATATTAATAGAAACGTTTTTTAGATGTTAATGAGCTCCATTCAAGTCGGTTGATTTTCGATTGTAGAGTCGATTGATTGATTGATCGATCCTTCAGCTATAGCTCAGGACGGGTTTTAAAAAAAAAATTGTTTTTAATTTTTGGCCTGTTATTTCTTAATGTATGGAAATATGCTTTTATTTCATATTTATCATAAAAATATTTCATGTTAATAGAACAATACGTTATTAATATTAGTAGACATTTGCAATGTTAGTGGTGATAAGTTTGGATTTTCAGATAAATGGATAAAAGTTTAGCTGAATTGAATTTTTAGCAAGTTTTAAATTATGAGAATTTAGTTTATGTAATGCAACAAATCAATAACTTACCTTTATAATGTTGCGAAAAATTCGGCGGTTGCGCCTGTATGTAAGCTTTCCGGCATAGTACTAGGGTTGCCATAAAATAGTGTGTGGTAGGGTTGCCAGATTGGCGACTTTATCGCCCATTTGGCGACCAAATAGGCGATATCCCATGGTCCAATCGGGAAGCTTCTAGAATAATTTCCTGTCGAGATATTTCTCGAAACCTGTGGAACCTAAAGAAAAGCTATATAAACCCCTTCGTTTCTGAGAGCCGGCATTGTGAAGCAGTGTGATTAAGGTTGCGAGCAGTGTGTGAGCGTTGTGAGAATAGCTGCTTACTGTGCGTGCTAAGCTACGCGAGAGTTTTGTGAACGAAAAGCGATCGAGATAGTGCTTTGCCGTGAAGCTACCTTTACAGAATAGCTTGACAGTGTATTGGTGATTGTTCCACGGTGTTTATTATAAGTTTAGTGTTACCGTGAAGCTACCTTTACAGAATAGCTAGAAGCTACCTGTTACAGCCTGAAGCTGTGTTGCTGATTGTTTCAGCGTATTTATTGTAGATTTTCGACGCTTTTAAACGTAATTTTGGAACTGTGCTGTAAATAGTTATTTTTGTAAATAAATTGTGCTTTTTATTGTTCTGCATCGTGTTTTCATCGGATACTCTCAAATGCACGAACCCGTAGAACGCAACAATAATGAAGAATTATGTTTGATATCACTCTGAAATTTAATTTTAAAGAAAACCTTCTTTACGTTCTCGATCTAGATTAGAGAAATGGCATTAGAATAAGGGCAAATTTAAGTTACGTTTACTGCTCTGAGTCGTCAGCTAATTAGAAGTATGCTTGAGGAGTAGCATTCACTTCAACGCAGCTGTTAGCGAAGGACTCTGCCTCCAGTGTCTTCCCAAATTGAGTCACAGTAAAACTTTCATCCAAGATTTTACTGTAAAGATGTCCATTTTTCTTTTAAAACGCTAAAACATCTGGTGGTTTTTTTTTCCCCCAGTCAAATTAAACTATTGTTATTGTCATATTCCAGCGATACATAATACATGACCTGCGATATCTTTCTGCTTTTACCTTGTACTATAAATGTATTTCAGTTAATGTATAATTATTAAATATTTAACAGTAAAAATTGTCGATATTTTATCGATATTCGAATTATTTTAAGAAATTATTCCATAAGTTTAGGATGAAATAATAAGTAGGTAGAAACAAATTTTATTGACCTGTATTCAAAGAACTTTGAAAATGACTGTGGAATACGAAATGGAAATTTTAAAATTAAATACAAAATACTTATGGTATGAGGATTTATCTAAATTTAAATACCCACTGTAGCAGAATATGACGATTCCCTTCCAAGTTTCAAGGTCCCAGAATTGTTTAATAATTTATATTTAAATTTATTGACACTAACGCATATTTGAAGATGAGTACTTACACTCTGTCGCATAAATTCTTAAACTAGTATACATAAGTACTTGTTTAGGAACCAAGTATAAAGTTTCTTCATAATTAGTAAAAATAAAGTTGTGGGAAACAAGTTTTGCGTACTTCTTAGAAAAATGCGCAAAACTTCATTTAATAAAAATAGTTTTTTTGTACCCCAGGTGGATCAAAAAGCAAAAATCGGTTAGGAAAAGCGGTTATATTTTTATAGGAACATTAGTATTTATGATTATTGCTATCTTTTTTATTTGCGTCTTAGAAAGCTATTTATGTCTCAGAAATTAATGACCTCAGATATCCAGTTTTAACATTACTTATAAATTAAGCCGTATCAATTTTTTATCTCAATCATTAATTTATTAATGAGAAAAATATGAAAAATAAATATAACGTATGGGAATATGTGTAAGGTTTTAGTTTAAA
>KK119573.1:64401-88215 GCA_000611955.2 Stegodyphus mimosarum
TTTAAGGGCCTAAACCTTCGGGCCCCTATGCGACGGCATTTCTTGCATACCCTTATTTACGACACTGATTGCACTTGCATTTCATCAAATGATTTTAAAAACATCATGTAATACGGGAGCAGAATGTTAAAGTCTTCTCAAAGTATTTATAGCAAAGAACTTGAAAAAACACGCATTAATGCATATATGAAAGAAAATGCTGCTAATGTATACTGGATGTTACTGTAAGTACGGACTTGGGGTCATATTTTCCGAATATTAGGCTGATCATGTGTAATCTCTGTTTCCCTGGAGTTAAAACAAAAAATTAGCTTACGTGCGGTTTCGATCAGCATGTGCTCCTGGTAGAGTGACATAATTTTCTGAGATTACTAATAAAGACTCTAATATTTATATAAAGAAGTAAAATGTTTTAATTTTTGTTTTACAAATGTATAGGCAATCAAATTTTCCATCCATGTTCTTGCTACCCACTAGCTACTTAATGCCCCCTTACAGTACCTAAGCCATATTAGATCTCGTCTATGGCCTCATTAGGTAACTACAACTGAGAAGGTTAATTGGAATTATCTAGCAATTTGGTTGCGGCTCACCTAGCTTTTTCAATCCAAGGGTGACCCAAGGGTCACTAGCTCATGTAACTATTTCCCTGCGCATTAAAATCCTAACGGATGCTCGGTGACAGCATCCACGCTCTTGTGAAGTGCGGATATGCTTCTGTGTCTGTTATGTGCCACAAAGTAGATGAACGATGAAGTTTCAGGAATGAAACTTTTAACGAAAGAACACTCAGACATGATTCCAGAAAATAGGCAGACTAGTGGGACAGCTTCATGTTCCAGGCTGATTTAACAAACTAGTGGGACTGTTTTACGCCATGCTTTGATTTTGCTGAAAGCTTTCGAAAGTTCTAAGTGAAAATAATTATTTCCTGGTCCTGGTAAATCCGAGCATGGACCTTTTATTCTCCTTTTAGATAATAAATTCCCTATACCTTAAATTTGCATAACAGTTTTGGCATAGTCTCAAAGAACCCATTAGATGGAAATTCTAAAACTGCTGTGTGTACTTCTGTTTGCTTAATTGCGGACACAAACCTATTTAGCTCTGCTGAATTAGTAATTCCTTGACTGATTATTACTAAAGCTCGTATTTTGTACATTAAGTGCTCATAATAATATGACTGATTCCTATGAGATAATCGATGACTGATAAATTATGTTGAATAATGTAAGTAAGTATTACTTTCGAAGTCAAGGAACAAAAGTTAGCGTTATATTTGCAAATTTTCACAGGACTAATTTCGATGGTTTTTTACCGAGCGATCATGCTCAGCTGCCAAAGCGCAAATGAACGAGATAAGATAAGATAAGAATGGCTGGACAGGAGTTAAGTTATTGGCGCCAACAATTGATGAAACAAGAAAACTAAAACATAATTTCTCTAAAGGCTGAAGGTAAAGATGGTTTGGAATCAGGATCATTAACTAGAATAGAAAGGTTTTTTTTTAATGTGAAGCGCCTCTAGAAAATCTAATCCACCAATAAAAGATGTTTTTTGAATAATTTAGCTAGAGAAAAATTGAAAGTGTGATTTTCGGACCAACAATGCCGGGCAACAGAGGACTTCTGTGTTTCGTTTTCTCTAACATATATCTCATGTTTCTTAACGCAAACTTTTAAGGCTGTCTTAGCTTAACCAATGTAAATTAAACCCCACTGGCAAGGAATCCTGTAAATATCCCAGGAATTCAAATCCGGAATGGAGTCCTTATGTATGGAACTCGGAATTTCATTGATAGGAGAATAGACTACAGATAAATTTCTGTAGAATATGTGAAATGTTATAGCTAATTGATGGAAAGAAAGGAATGTCAACAAAATTCTTATAATCTCCTAAAACAAAAGCATGCCTTTTGGTACGTTGAGATGAGAATTTTTTAACTGCTTGATTAATAATGTTGGGGAAAAAGCCCCGGTCAATAGCTATTGCTTTTAAATAATTTAGTTCCTGATTAAGAGCCAGTTTGACGTGCACGGAAAACAAAGGAATAAAATGAAACTAACTTTTGTTTAGTCGGATCACATGATT
Source organism: Stegodyphus mimosarum (assembly GCA_000611955.2). NCBI lineage: Eukaryota > Metazoa > Arthropoda > Arachnida > Araneae > Eresidae > Stegodyphus > Stegodyphus mimosarum. The sequence continues at coordinate 66,493 of KK119573.1, forward strand.
TGAAGTGTGGTGGCAAGTGTGGTGGCAGGCAAACCAGTGAAGGTTTACAATCCGTAGTACTAAAGCTGGATGTGTTACATGTGACCCAAATGTCGAGGAACGGAAGAGAATTGCATGTCTCAAGTTCAAACGTGAACTGAAAAACAGGATCAATGGAATTCATTATTCAAAGAACTTTATTTAAATCATCTTTATTACGGTCAAACAGTATATCTACATAGCGGAACCATACCCGGTAGTTTAAAGTTTCAAATAATTTTCATTCATATAATGCATGTAGATATCAGCCGGAATGGGACTAAGAGGGCCTCTAACAGGCGACAGTAGATAAAAAATAACAATTCTGCGGCGCAGTGCTTCCTTGCAGTGCGGCCATGATCAGGGAGGTTAACAGAAGGGAGGCTACGTCATAAATGATATCACCAGAAGGGGTAGAGATTGTAGAGTGGAGACGCAGCAGATAAGAAGGAGGGTTTATTGAGTCTTCATTTAGACGGTAAGATGACGTCACACTTTGATAAGAGATTATCTTTTATTGATTTTCAGAAGGTTATTGTTAATGAATTTTTAGCCTTTGTATTTTTTTCTTTGTATTCCAGCTATTTTAGAACGCATAACAGCCCTTATTTTCTAATTTAATGTTTGATTTAAAAGGCCTTAATTTTAGATGTAAATTTTCAATTTTCCGTATATTTTAAGCCATATAATTTCCTATGTACTCAGAATTTTACCTTATTTCTTAAATCTTCTGTTCATAATACCACATTTGCTTTCCGTAATCTTCATTACATTACTAATTTTTATTTTTAAATTCATTTTCCGCAGAATTATTTTCGTACTTGTTGGCAAATATTTTTAACGTTAACTTGCTATATTTTACAAGCATAATTATTCAGATTTGCGTTTCTATTTATTATATTATTCAGTGTTAGATGTAATTTTAAACTTTTTTCGTGGTTTTTAACATTTGTGATCTTCAACGTATTCTGTATTTTAACATATTTCATATATTTTCTAATCATACACATAACTTTACTTAAGTTTAGGTGTAAAATTTTTAGCTTGTTTCCTTCATAATATTCAATGTACACTAATTTTTAAGCAACTTATATTTTCACACGATATACATGACTTTGTTTGATTTCTTTCACACGTTCTAACCTTCATAATTTCTAATATAGTCTTAATTTTAACATAATTCCTATATTTTCAGATCATATACCTGATTTTTATTTAATTTCAGATGTAAATTTTATCTTTATATCCATATATTATTGTTTTCAGTTTCCAACATACTCTGAATTTTACCTAATTTATTATATTTTCACACTATGTACATGACTTTCATTTAACATATACATACTTTCATACGTTTTAACCTTCGTAACTTCAAAAATAATTTTAGCTTAATTCCTAAATTTTCTTACAATATATATGGGATTTATTTAATTTTAGACGCTATTTTCAACTTGTTTCGTACATTTCAAAACCTTCGTAATTTTTAAAGTACTCTAAATTTGAACTTGTTCGTTACATTTTCCTACCATATACACGAACTTTAATTCATTTTAGATGTAATTTTTATACTTTTGTGACATTTATTTTCTTTCTAGTTTCCAACATACTCTTTATTTAACTCTTTTTTTATAATTTTCGACGGTAATCACGCTTTTGATTTTACGATTTGAGCTAAATTTACATGTTTAAATTTCTTAAACATACACATAGTTTTCAACTATTATTCATATTCAATTACATGAATAACCCTTTAGTCTATATTTTATAGTGCTGTTTTAATTTGCCAACTCTACAATTTATCATTCTGTAGTACTCTTACCATATCTGATTTTGCTATTTTATTTCATTATTAACCTCGTTTGAATTTTCAGACTTTTAACATTTCCTGCATATCCTGGTATTTCCTTATAATTTTACATCATTTATATTTGAATGCATGCATGCTCTTCAACGTTATCGTTGTTCAGTTTTGAACTTCAATTCTTATTGAGCTAGCTTGATCGATTGCGACTTTTTAGAATAAAATCCTAACTTTCATCCATAATTTTAGAACCATATTCACTGTTTCACGTAAACACTCAGAAAACTTTCTTATTATTTTGAACGTTTAATACAGTTTAATTCAATATTTTTTTGCGAACTAACTACTATCCATAAAATTATTTTTAAGTTCTTAATGTTTCATCTAGACATATTTTTACTTTATTACCTTTTTCCAGTAGCAAGTACGGATATTTCTGCCTTCATGGGCAACATTCGTGTGAAAGTAACAATTATTTACGTTACATGTATAAAAGAGATTCCTAAGATTCTCATTTCCAGTATCGAATGAGAGATGAATTACCATCGATTTTACCAATGGTTATCACTTCATCTCTTGAAATTTTTTTTATTGACATACTTTTATTTCTAGCGCATAATGTTAACACATTTCTTCGAACTTAGTTCAGTTCCAACTTAACAACTGACTTATTTTCATACATAGACTATTTTTTAATTTCTTAGACTGGGATGTTCTTTCCTAAATGCCAGTTCTATGAAACACTGCCATACCTTTACACAACATATGTCATTAGCAATCAATATATATTTACAGAAGGTACTAAAGGAAGAAAGTGTAAGAGACTTTTTACCCTAATCTCCACTATATTTCAAATATTTTAACCTTCTTCATCACAAATACAGAAATTTCTTCATAAAATACTCATCATATTAGTTAAATATTCCTTAATAATACTCATTTAATGAGGAATAACTCCTTTTCAGTGCAAAATCACACCAAAATAATCGTTACGTTTTCTTATAATTCTACATATATGTTGGCATTATAGGAACTTTCTATGCATTTTCGAGAACTGTAATTCGCTAAATATTTCTTTTTTCCAAGAGAAGAACTTCCAAGTTTATTTAAATCATTCAACTTTTCCTACTGTATTTCCTCAGTACAGAATACCTATCTTAGAACTATTTTCTTAATATTAAGAACGAAATAAGCATGTTCATTTAATGTTTTACCCAACTGAGGATAGAACCTTTACCGAATTTAAGCTTTTTACCCAAAATTCCCGACAAGTGTTTAGAAAATATGCTGTAGAAATCAATTTATTTACCCAAAAATGAGTCTTAACAGATTCTTGTCGGCTTCAAATTCATTATGGGTGTGAAAAACCTGAAGTTCACTTTATCTAGCCTTCTCACTATTTACATAAAAACCACGAACCATTGTGTAGTACAATCAGCATTTTAGATACATTTAATACTAATTCAACTAATTTTAATTAACTTTCAATTAGGATTTTTAAAAGGAAAGCATATTTATGCAACATATTATTAAATTACTTCCAAGCGTTGTTGAGGAAAATACAATTAAATATCCACGTACACACTAAGAAACTCCCACTTATTAGGAACAGTAAAAGTTTACCAATAATGAAAAATGAAATGTAAAATGTAAATTTAAATGAAATGTAAAATCTTATTATGCATTAGTATAAAACGTGAGCAGTAAATCATTTCCTATAAGCAGTAAGGTAGAAAAAGAGTATTCTTATAACTTATCAAAAGACTTAAGCAGTAAGAGTAAGGTAAAGAGATATTCATTGAAAACATAATATGAAGCAGTTGACAGATAAATAAAGTTACATTTCAATATAAATAAAAAAATTTTTATTAAAAAACATACTTACTAAAATAATCTTTTCTCAGAAATTTTCTATTCTGTCACGTAAATGTGACAATGACATATTCTCTAAAAAGTCATTACTGTCAAAAATACAACAACAAGTGTCTACATAAAGTTTTTGAGCAAGTGTTTTAAATTTCATTGACAATATTGCTGTGTGCGTATTATTCATAGCTTTTCCCGAGTTTCTCCATTATGCAGGGGTGGCGACGCTGATTTGGATAACCGACTGCACATCCCTCACAGATAAATACCTCGTTGAGACTGGTTGTATACTCCTCGTAAATAACATTGTTAACTTTCGGCATGCATTGCTCGCTAGTTAAATGTTCCACCTGCTGGCATTTTGATCGCCGTTTACTTATCTCATGTGGTAACACATTTTGAAGTAGAGCAGTTTGGATAGTATGTGTTATTTCACTATATAAATCTAAAAGTTTATCGGTCTGATATGACTATAATTCAAAGCAATCTGCTACAAGACGGAAACCACCGCAGGAGATTTTAAAAATTTGTTGAAGAATACATTGCGCCTTTGCACAAAATACCACCAACTGATTATCAGCTATGAAGGATGCTTCCGAATATTTGAAATTAAAGTTTGGTAGGAGCCATAGTCACAGCCTCAAGAGAAGATTCGCAGTTGAAGTTATTCTTTTCCGTAAAGTTCTGAATATGAATTCGAACGTTATTATTCCTACTGACGGCGATGGAAAGACGATACATCCGCTCTAATGACCAATAATGGACCACTTCATCATGATTTCGGGATGACTGGCAATGCCGACTCAGCCAGTCGTCTTGGGGTATCTCGAGTATCTCATTTTCCAAACCTGCTTTCTTGCGCAGAAAAGTCCTTTTATTGATATACGGTTTTGCGGTTATGTCGTCATAATAACCGAAGTCCATTTCATCAGAAGAACGCTTCAATTTCGGAGATATAATTTTTCTAAACGTCAAACTTATTCGAATAGTCTTCACTTCGGGCTGGGATGGGATACCGTGTTTCCAGACTACATTCGTCGGGGTTTCATCACTAGAAGCGACCCATGTTCCAGACTCTGAATGTGAGTCATATAATTCTTTCTTGTAAAATTGAATGTGAATCATATAATTCTCTCTTGTAAATTCTTGTCGCACCGTAACTCAGTGTGGGAATGCAGTAGGAAGGGTCTAGGGAGCTTTCATCGTCTCTGTGCGTGGATGTCTTGGCTTCACCATCAGGGTATTTGTTGAGCAGAACGTAATTATATTTTTCGTGGGTGACTGCTTCCACTTCACTTTTAATTTGCTGCAGCATAGGAGTCCAGGCTGGGCAACGATCGGTGTCCCCGAAAAACTGTAGGTGAGTCCATCTTCATCTCGGAAGCCGCAACAAAGTCGAGCGGAAATATGTTGGTGGCCGTAAATATTCAGTTACACTGGTTGGAAAGGATACGTACACAGTTCCGCAAAGATAGAGTCAGCCTTTTCTTTGTCATGGAAATCTTTGAAATAGCAAGCATTAACTAATCATCAAATATTTCGGTCATCGTGAGTATTGTAAGAGTTAAGAATGACTGCTTCGAAGTACAATCTTCCAAGATTTGCAATGAAATGAAAAATCTACTGAGATCAGATATTTCTAAACAACTTATATGGTCATTTAGTGATAAGAAAAGATCATTTGATTCATTCTCTCGCTATGATTTCATTCTTCGGTAATCGCCTTATTTATTCCGATAACATCATGTTTTCCAGGACGACGTCAGTCACATTGAATTATCTAAGAATAAACAGATGGGGTACTTCGTATCACTTTATGTTGATAAACCAACGATTAGGGAAGTGAGGACTTGTTAAAATAGGATATGTATATATCCTAGTAATAGTATTTTAACAGACCAGCGGATCTTCTCTTGAGGGTGTGACTATGACTCCTGCGACGTGGTATGATTTCACGAACAAATTACCAAACTTTAATTTCAAGTATTCGGAAGCATCCTTCATAGCTAATAATCAGTTGGCGATATATTGTGCAAACGCGCAGTGTATTCTTCAACAAATTTTAAAAGCTCTTGCGGTAGTTTCCGTTTTGTAGCAGATTGTTTTGAATTAGAGTCAGATCAGACCGATAAACTTTTAGATTTATACAGTGAAATAACACATACTATCCAAACTGCTCTAAAATGTGTTACCACATGAGATAAAAAAACGGCGATCAAAATGCCAGCAGCTGGAACATTTGAATAGTGAGCAATGGATGCAGAAAGTTAATGTTATTTACGAGGAGGTACATAACCAGTCTCAACGAGGTGTTTATCTGTAAGGGATCTTATCCAAGTCAGCGTCGCCACCCCTGCATAATGAAGGCGACTCGGGAAAAAGCTATGTAGTTGCCTTGAACTAAAACGAATGAGCTTTATAACAATCTTTATTCATTGTACACATAATATATTCTTTAAGCAAAAGATGCCTGCAACACAGTGCGGCTAATGACGCTATTCTACCAAAAAAAAAAATTAACCATCTGTTGCCATTCACACAAACTCAATAGTAAAATAAAACATGTTGCCAGTAACGATTATTGTATAAATGATAACATAAAATTAAATACTGAGAAAATAAATAAGGCAAAAGAAAAAAGAAATGCAAATATTAAATATACATCCAAACATTACTCCCACCCTTGCCATTGCATTAACAATACATCATTCCTGATGCAATGGCAAAAGTTTTACTATAGGTCTTTTAAAATAACCATTGATAGTTTTTATTGTAACTACTCTAACATTTCCATCCTTTCCAGGATGGATTTCAACAATACGACCTAAAGGCCAAACACCAGGAGGCATGTTGTCCTCCTTAATTAATAAAATATCATCTACAGCCAAATTTGGAACTTGTGCCTTTCATTTGTATCTTTGTTGTAAGGAATTTAGATACTCCTTATAATATCTTTTCCAAAAGCTTTGTTTCATTTGCTGTAATAATTCCGATCGTTTTAATAAAGTGGGTTTGGGAATATTAGAAAAATCCTGTTCTGGGATACTAGTAATAACATCCCCGGTTAAAAAATGTGAAGGAGTCAACGCATCTAAATTAGCTATATCAGTGTGATTAGTTTTAGACAAGGGTCGTGAATTTAACACAGCTTCAATTTGAGCTAGTAAAGTAGTTAATTCCTCAAATGTTAACTTTGTCTCTCCGATCATTCTTTTCAAATTAAATTTTATGGACTTGATCCCTGACTCCCACAAACCACCAAAGTGCTAAGTGGGGAGAAGCGGGCGGAATCATTTTCCATTCCATAGCATTTTGAGCCAAATAATTTAAAATAAATTTATTGCTGTTGAGTGAAAGTAGTAGAGTGTGCAATTCGGACAATTTTCTTTTTGCCCCAACAAAGTTCGCACCATTATCCGAAAATAAGTATCGAGGAGTACCACGCCTTAATACAAACCGCCTAAGAGCAGCAATAAAAGAATCTGCAGTTAAGTCGCTAACTGCCTCAATACAGTAAGCTTTAGTAGCCAAACACACAAACAAAGCTATATAATCTCTAGTTGTCTTAAAGCAACGACCTTTGTAACATTTCAAAATTACAGGACCGGCGTAATCAATGCCAGTACTAAAAAATGGTCTCTCGAGTGTCACTCTGTGTTTTGGCAAGTTTCCCATTACTTGATTATTGGATTACAATTTATATCTGTGACAAACAAGACATTTATGGATAAAAGATTGAATAAGTTTCTTACCATTTGCAATCTAATAGTTTTGTTTTAAAATGTTAGCTAGCAAACTAGGCCCTGTATGCATATAAGTTACATGATATTGTTTAACAAGTAACAAAGGAATCCTATGTTGACCTGGGATAATTATGGGATGTTTGGCATTGAATGCCAAATCAGAATTTTTCAAACGACCTCCCACCCGTAAAACACCATCATTATCTAGAAAAGGAAAAAGTGAGCTTAAAATACTTTTAGGACTTAAAGATGAATTATTTTTGAGGTCGTTTATATCTTTATGGAAGTGCACAAACTGGATCCATTTAATGATCAACTTCATAGCTTCTTGCCTTTCATTAGATGAAGGTACTATTGCAGGATTTTTTAACCCATTCTTTTCAGAACCAAAGACCCGTTCTTTGCACCTAGAAATAAATCTTAAGCAAAATGAAGTTACATTAACTAATTTAGATAAAGAAGAACAGTTGTGAAATAAATTATCCAGAGTGCCATTAGTCAAATCAGCTGTTGCACAAAAAATTGATTTTGTCCTTTTTTCAGCTAAGACAGTTGCATCACTACTGGTCTCGTTACTGATAGAACATTGTAGAGGCCAATTTGAACTGTCGAACGCTAAGAATGATGTCCCATCCCACCATAGGGATAAGTTCGGTAGAAGTTTAGGATCAATTCCTCTAGAAGGAAGATCAGCAGGGTTCTGTTTCGAGGAAATATAGCTTCACTGTTTATAGGGAATAGTATCTAACATTTCTGAAGTCCTGTTTGTGACAAAAAGCTTCCATTTTCGAGGATGAACTGCTAACCAACAAAGAACCACCTTAGAGTCAGTCCAAGTGTGGAAGGAAATTTGAATGTTGGAGAAGACCTTACGGACGGCTTTGATTAGTCTGGCAAGGAGCAATGCACCTAGGAGTTCCAGTCTAGGTATAGATACTTGTTTAATGGGTGCGACTTTGGTTTTAGCAACCACTAAATTGACTTCATTTCTGTCGTGAGATGTTGGTTGAACACAGTAGATGACAGCAGCGTGCGCAGATTCTGACGCGTCACAAAAACCATGGAGATAAATGTGGTTAGATGTAGTTTGAAGCCACCTGGAAATTTTAACATTGCTGAGAACCTTAAGATCTTGAAATCGCTGCAACTTCTCTTCCCATTCTTTAGGGACTGGAGCATCCCAGTCAAATTTTAACAACCACAACTGCTGATAAAACATTTTCAATTTGACTGGTTCACTTTGACTTCAATTTGACATGGCGATAGCAAGCCAAGAGGATCAAAGATTTTAGAAGATTGAGAAATGAACTTTCTTTTAGTAATTTCAGTCCCAAAATCCGTAGAAATGTTAAATGAGAATACGTCTTCTGTAGAGTTCCAAAAGAGCCCTAAAGTTTTGGCACAATCATCTAAATGAACTTCCAGATCACTTTCTTCCTGGTTATCAATGGATAAATTTTCGAGAAGCTTAGGGCAGTTTGATCTCCATTTCCTTAAATTAAATCCACGTTTCTCTAATAACTGTGAAAGCTTAGAGCATAGGTCAACTGCTTCCTCTGAACTGTGTGATCCAGATAAACAATCATCTACATAGAAATCGTTTTTAAGAACGGAAGATACATGAGGATGATCCTCTTCTGAATCCAAAAAAATCTGCCAATATGAATAATAGTTGAAAAATATCTGTATGTTTAAGAAATTTAAACATGTAAATTTAGCTTAAACAGTAAAATCAAAAGCGTGATTACCGTCGAAAATTATAAAAAAAAGAGTTAAAATCTAGAGTATGTTGGAAACTAGAAAGAAAAGAAGTGTCAGAAAAGTATAAAAATTATATGTAAAATGAATTTAAGTTCATGTATATGGTAGGAAAATGTAACGAACAAGTTCAAATTTAGAGTACTATAAAAATTACGAAGGTTTTGAAAGTATGAAACAAGTTGAAAATAGCATCTAAAATTAAATAAAGCCTATACATATATATATTGTAAGAAAATTTAGGAATTAAGCTAAAATTAAAAATATGTTTGAAATTACGAAAGTTAAAATGTATGAAAGTAGGTATAAGTTAAATGAAAGTCATGTACACAGTGTGAAAATATAATAAATTAAGTAAAATTCAGGGTATGGTGGAAACTGAAAACAATAAAATATGGATATAAAGATAAAATTTACATCTGAAATTAAATAAAAATCAGGTATATGATCTGAAAATATAGGAATTATATAAAAAAATGTAGTCTATATTAGAAATTATGAAGGTTAGAACGTGTGAAAGAAATCAAATAAAGTCATGTATTACGTGTGAAAATATAAGTTGCTTAAAAATTAGTGCACATTGAATATTATGAAGGAAACAAGCTAAAAATTTTACACCTAAACTTAAGTAAAGTTATGTGTATGATTAGAAAATATATGAAATAAGTTAAAATATAGAATATGTTGAAGGTCACAAACGCTAAAAACCACGAAAAAAGTTTAAAATTGCATCTAACGTTGAATAATATAATAAATAGAAACGCAAATCTGAATAATTATGCTCGTAAAATATAACAAGTTAACATTAAAAATATTTGCTAACAAGTACGAAAATAATTCTGCGTAAAATGAATTTAAAAGTAAAAATTAGTAATGTACAGAAGATTACGCAAAATAAATGTGGTATTATGAACAGAAGATTTAAGAAATAAGGTAAAATTCTGAGTGCATAGGAAATTATATTTCTTAAAATGTACGGAAAATTAAAAATTTACATCTAAAATTAAGGCCTTCTAAATCAATCATTAAATTCGAAAATAAGCGCCGTTATTTGTACGTAGGAAATAACCATCATATGCATAATAAAATAGCTGGAATACAAAGAAAAAATACAAAGGCTAAAAATTCATTAACAAAAACCTTCGGAAAATCAATAAAAGATAATCTCTTACCAAAGTGTGACGTCATCTTATCGTCTAAATGAAGAATCAATAAACACTCCTTCTTATATGCTGCGTCTCCATTCTACAATCTCCACCCCTTCCGGTGGTATCCTGCATAACGTAGCCTCCCCTTCTGTTAACCATCCTGATCACGCCCGCACCGCAACGCCTCATGGCGCAGAACTGTTATTTTCTATCTACTGTTGCCATTAGAGGCCATTAGGGTGTTTTTATGACGGTTAATCACATTTTCAGTTCTAGACCAAGACGTTTGTTGAATGGCAGTGAATTTTGGATATGAATCAGCGAGTTCCAGATGAAGCTTATATAGCTCAAGTTCAATTTTGGATAACTGTTGACGTGTGTCCTATGATGGACTGAAGGCACCGAAGCAAGGCAAGTTTGCATTTTAAGAGAATTCTTGGAACACGATTAGAAGATTTTAGATTACATTTGATTTGAATGAAATTGGAGATCAAATTTAATGTTTACACTTTAGTAAAAAGTCAAGGCGATTCAGAAATTTCTGTCCTTTCAGCCGTAATTTAGAGAAACCATAATGGTTGAAGGCATGATACACAATGAAGAAAATGAAACTAACTTAAATAACCAATAATAAAGCTCAAAATATGGAAACATTTCACACAGAAAATGAATACAAAACATTTGCAACTAGAAAGCATGACACAATATCAAATAAGAAAAATTAAAACGTGTAAAACATAAAGCAAATTTAAATAATTGGAACTTACTTACCGAAACTTATACAGTCACAAAATGGCGAACATACCACGGGGAAAAAAGGGAAGCAAAAAATAAGCCTGTTTGAGGCTCTGAAACTCATACGATCACAAAATGGCGAACACACCAAGTGGAAAAAAGAAAGCAAAAAATAAGCCTGTTCGGGACTTCTATAATTAAGGTAAAATAGCAAGCATTATTCCGTATAACTAAGGTAAATAATATTTGTTGTTTGACTTCAAAATTAATATTTGTTCGGCGTGTTATTTTACTTTAATGTAAGTAAAGTTTTAAATGTTTGCCTAGGTAGCTTTATTTTTTTTTCCTGTGATTATTGGATGAGTTGAAAATTAATGAAATTCTGGATTTTAACAGAATAATGAGTAAGTGGGTATGATCGAATTGTGAACTTAATTAATATTTAAATGTAGAGTTGACTGAATATATGCTTCAATTTATTCGTTTTGCATGAAGATATGAATTCAGTATCTATTCATAAGTGAAAATGAGTTTCAGTGGTCTTTCAGATTATTTTTGTTATTAATATATACAGGAGAAATATCACTAATACTCATCAAGTTATTACTAACCAGCGATTTATTTACATGAATTAAAAGTGATAAGGAAAGTAAAGAAGAATAATCGTTACACAGCATCACACGTCTGCATTCATCACCGACTTGTTACTCGTCTGCGAGCTAGATGGCCCCTTATGATTATATAATTCAGTTGCAGTTGTAGTTACAGTTCCACTTCCTACATAATTCAGCCATCCTGCATCGTCATTTGTCCTCAGATGAGAAGAGCAAACAATGAAATTTAACATATAAAATACACTAAACTACTAAACAACAGAAGAAAAAACCAAAACATTACGGGAAAAGGAAAATGGTATTGAATCAGGATCTTCTAATACAGTACTTGAAAAAAATTAAAGTTAATAATCATTATCCAAGAAAAGATTGATAGGTATTGATTGTGCAAAGGCATTGATGATTTCACGAGAAAATGCCCATATAACACTAAAGTTCAAGTACTATGTTCTGATGAACCGATTTAGGGTTTCAGAAATTCGGCACAAGTATTTGTTTTCATAGGTCCGTTGAAGAAACCACATTTTACAACATCATAAGAGTCATTTGGCTTGATTTTCGCGATCTTATATGGTCTGGAAATCTTGGGTGTGAGTTTAAGACCAGGTCCATATTATGTGCATTTCATTGCCACCACGTAATTTTTGTCAATTAACTGGAAACCAGGTACCATAATGAACGCTTATCCACTCAAATATGTTTTTAAATACTGTTTAAAAAAAATTTTTAAAGCGCATCATTTCGATCTATAGCGTTTTCAAATGGATTCCAAAATTCGGTCCAATGTTTTGGGGCTTCTGAAGTTTGATTCTTAAGAAACTTAAGAAATTTAATTGATTTTAACTTAAGAAATTTAATTGAGGGCAAGTTTAAGCTGTCATTCGGAGTATTTAACATTTTTTCAGAGGTCGACAAGTTAGTAAATTTTTTTTCCGTTTCAATAAACGTTTAAAGTTTGTTACTGTGCCTCATGAACTTTTTTTTCGGGTAACCAGTAAAGCTTATTCTCTCCTCATTTAAATTTTCATCCATTAAATGCTCAATTTAAGTATTTAAGTATTTTACTTGATTAACTTTTTCAATTAAAATGTCCCGATGTTCCTCTAAGGTAGCACATGCAATATTCTCATCAGTTAAGCCAACATGAATTCTCGTAATAAGTTTCGTAGTATTTGTTCTTTCAGCAGTTCATTTTTGCTTTAATTTTTCAAAATTTTCGAAAGGCGTGTTTTTCATACTTTGAAGAATATTAAATTCATAATGAAAGTTATAGAAGTAAAATGTTCACCTGCAATCCATCGTAAAACTGATCCTACTTAATCGTTGATGGAAACGGGTACACTAAGCACATCGAATCGAAACGCCGATATATGGGGAAAGAACTTGTCCAATCACTTTGAAATTATTTTTCATTATGAAAAAAACTTTATTCCTTCTGTGCACTTTATTTTGGCAGCTTATTTTTGTTATTATAATTCTTCCTTCATTATAGTCCGTACTAATTATAAGTTTTAATTTTTCATTCTAAAAAGTTACCGAATATTTCCAAGATATTAATTTAGCAAAAAATATGTAACTGAACTTTGAACAAAGAGCAATTTATTCTGCAAAAACGTCAGAGTACTGCAAGTCTAGCTTAATTGCCTGCTGCTGATCAGGAACAGTAAGCAGTAAGAAAAATTGTCTCTAAAAAAAATTGCATTAAAGAGTCAGAAAGAAAGGAAAATATACTGTAAACCTCTGTATGGTGAGCATTTCTCTTAGGTGTCAATCTTTGACTTGTTTTCTGACAGCATAATTAAATAACAGTATCCAGCATCGCTAGTAATCATGTTCTCTAAAGCTATCATCTTCACTGAAGACCAAATTCAGGAATCATTAGGTGCTCGTTTTAAAGGAAATTCTATGGTTTTGCAGTACTATATTATATTTATTGATACCTAAATTTACAATCTTTATTTGCAAGATGAATAATCTGTCTATTTGTACCTACACCAATTTTATTTTACATAACACAAAACTCTACAAATATTCTAATATCAAAACTAAAGCCTAAAAATAATACAATTTTATTTAACCTCTACAATACGCGAACCTCTATGTACCCAGGGGTTTGTGTATTTTTTGAACGATTTTGACTAATCATACAGGTGAAGTTAAAAGAATATAACCTGGCAATAGCTATTACACTGATTAATTATTTTCTACTGCAGTTAAAAATTTTAATGAATCCTAATTGCTTCATGTAAATAAAATATGGACAGAAAGCCACACTTTTGTTCCCTTTCCGGTAGGAAAAAAAAATCTCTTTCAAAAACAAAACAAAATGAGAAATCTTGGACTTAAAATGATAAAACAAAATTCTTCATAACAAAAGGAAAACTGGCATCCTGAGTTCCATGAAAATAGAACATGAAATACTTTATAAGCTTATATTTCAAGGACAATTTCAAAAATTAAGTCTCAATGATTTAAATTGCAAATGGAAAGCAAAGCAATGTAATGTTCATAGTCATTATTCAATACATGTAACAGAACGTACAGTCACATGTAGAACTCATTTTTAAAGTTATTGATTGCATGAAAAGTGGAGATTTGTTTTGAATATAGAGCGTATTTATGTTTAAATGACTGCAATACGTATAATGAATTTGCTAGATAGAAAAACTTGATAACTTATAATGACATTACGATATCTAAAAATGTCGGTAAAGCGTTGGTTTTTTCATACATTCAAATTAAAATTAAAAGGATTGAAACGAAATGTAAAAATTTATTCAGTTTCTATTTTTAAATAAACGAAGTTCCTATTTTACCCATGCAATGTAAAAGAAGTGGAATACCACTTGAACAAAGAACGATTCACCTATCAACATATACGACTAAATTATGATGGGACCATAAAACTATGACATCTAGAAAGAACGGGAAAATTAACATCTACAAGCATAAAGCGTATTCTTATTTCACATTGTGAAGTATTTTCTCCCTCCTTACCGCATGCCTTCGTGGTATAATTGGAAAGCACGTCGGCTAGTAAGGTCAGATGTTTGACTCTCAGCGAGGCCAGTGCTGGTTCTTTACTTTTCCCACTTCAGAAAATCTAGTGGCTCTAAAAGTAGTGCCCGAATTGAAATATGATGAACGATAACTCGTCACCACCAGGATTTGGCGATTAGATCCCTTCCTCTGCAGTCGGCTTTTAAGTGAGGAAAAGTGTAAAGTATTTTTGTCCTTCTTATGGCATGCCTTCAGGATGTAATTAGAAAGAATGTTGGGCTAACAAATGGAATGTTCGGTGTTTAAGGCCCACAGAGACAAAGTACGATAAAGACATTGTTAATTCTTTATGCTTCCTGTTTCGAAAAACCTAATAATTTTACAACATATTTCAGCAAAATCTCTAAATGTGGCATTAGTGAACTATACTGCTCTTTTGGATTGCTATAGTAAGGAGCATTTTCTGCACATAGGCAAAGACAACTGAAGGACTATGGAAAACTGTATAAGAGGAATTTTTATGGTAAATTTAATAAATGCCCATTTAATGTAGACATTAAAATATAGATTGATAGTTAAGAGTATGGGACGTAACATATAAAATAATTTATTATTTTAATGCATTAAAACTGTTAAAAAAATTCTAACGTCGTCTTTATTTGTGCATATTTTATGAAATTGCATGATAAACAGTGTTTTCGAATATTTTATATATTCAGGTGTTCATAACATTTTCCTAGTTATTTTTTCGCCTCTAGGCTACATTGTTTGAGTAGAGTAATTTTCAAATTGTACAGATCACCAAAAACTGAGCAGAAATAGAATTTCGCAGTTCAAAGACTACTTGTCATTCTGAAGTTATAAATGATAATTTACATTGAAAATATTGTTAGTATCTATGTCTCAGGTAATATAAGTTTTCTTTTGTTTCAGAAATACTGCGCTAGGCTGAGTTATGAAACTGTCGCTAAAGGAGAATGGATAGCAGATTATTGCGAAATTAGTAAATACGGCTACATTTGTCAACAACCATCAGGTAAACTTCATATTTAATACCTAAAAACATGTTTCGAAAACTCATCTGAAGTTTTTCTTTACCCTAATCATTAAATTAATTAACTATACTAATTTTGTGTCTCTTAAAAATATTATCTCTTTTTCAGATCCTAATGTACCACCTCCCAAGCCTGAATCTTCAAAATGTGATGCTGGCTCATTGTCGTATAGAGATTCGTGTTATCGCTATGTATTAAAACCTAGTACTCACGAAGAAGCGGAAAAGAGTTGTCAAAATTTTGGAGGACATTTGGCATCTGTTGTGGACGGTTTTGAACAAGCTTTCTTATTCAACTTGTTGGGTTCTTATTCACTTTCTCGGGATCAGTTCAGGTTTCTTTGGAATGGTTTAAAAGGCGTGCAGGTAATTTTCATAATGTCTTATCGGTAATTTTCATAATGTCTAAGACAGAAATAACTCATGATTTCTCTATTTATTGCATACCAGTATATAAATATAGCTTTAAAATATTACACGCTTAATATTGCAATAAAATACTGTATGTTACTTAGAAACAAATCGTGCATGTAGTATCCAAGAGATTATTACATTGGACCTTATTCATTTCCAAAGTGAGGACCCTACCCTGTCAGGACTGAGTGTTCGGTGCATATTCTTGGCAAACATCTTCGTGAAAGTACTTGAGTCCTGATCTTGAACAGGGAGCTGAATGCAGCTATGTTCTGTGGTAGAATACTGTGATTAAGTGGTAGAAGAACTGCACTTTAAAGGGATTTAAAATCCTCTTTTATTAAACCACAATTATCTACAGCCACTTCCCAACTCGGGAGGAATACAGAAAATAAAGACTGCGCTTGGGTCTAAAATGAACAATCAAAGTAATTTAAACTAAAGCTAATTAGAAAGTAAATCGTCGTTACTCACAGAGCTGTGCACGCGAGGTTGGCCTTTAAACTAAATGGTGCGTAGCAAGATTTAACTAATACTGACGCACTTGGAATTATTTCAATAAGCAATAGCGTAACAGCGCTGATTAACGGCTTAGAATTTAAATGCTAGCTAATCAGGCGAACGTTGAATAGAGTAACAGTGTTCTGAGACTAAAAGCTGTCTCACACTGAGAGGTTTCTACCTCTCGTTTAAGTTGAACTTGGCTCCACATCAAATTAGCATAAAGCTGAAACGCGCGCTTATTCTAACGGGAAGTTGAAATGAGAACAGATAGGAAGAGTCAAATTGAAATAAAACTTTGTTAGTTTAACTAAAACCTTACAACCCGACAAAATACTTCTACTCGCGATTATAGTGGTTTTTGAAAATATTTCTGAAATTTATTTTGCGAGATGTACTTCAGTGTACCGCACTAGACGGCATAATGGTTAGTGCAGGCTAATTGCTAGCCCGACAGAAAAATGTGAAATAAACTTTCGCTTACGACTTTTCTATGCTTATCTTTCTTTTCTTTTTGCAGAAGTTATATTGGTCTACGCCCCTGAAATGCGCAGTGTTCTTGGCGATAAGATGGCTAACTCGCCAATAAATTTTACTATTCGGCACGAGTCCTTCAAGGAAAATGTTCGGCTATTGGATAAAAATGTTCTATATATCAGTCGAAATTGCATTTTCCAGTAGTTCTGCAATGAGAAATCTATAGAATTAACAAAAAGATATGATCAATAAGTGTGGGTGAAAAAGGACAAATTTACTGTTTTGGCAAGAAAGTTTTGGATATTATTTCTGACATTATTGGAACACATACGAGGAATTAATACAAGCAGCATTTTTCTAAAATAATTATTATGTTTTATAGGAAATAAATGAGGAATCGTAATTAGTGTATGAAAGGAATTTAGAAATAAATATGAAGGAAATGCTTTTAAAAACAGCGAGTGTTATGCCATTTATAGAAGACTGAAGAGGAAGCCTCTAAAATATTTCATGTAAAAGGAGCTTCAGTATTCCCATATGTGCTTAGAAAGAATTCCCTTTGAGTCAAGGATAACTATAATGCACATGTATGATGCATAATTTGTAGTAAAATGAGTCTCGTTTATAAGAATACAAACGTCACTAAGAAAGTGTTTGGATTATCTAATGCTGCTTATGTAAAAACATATATTTGTGGCGGATTTTCTAAGACTGGTTTGTATTTATATTACAATAGAGACACACAAGTCATAATGTTCTATTTCAACATTAAAGTTTTTCTATTTCGTCTAACATTGTAACAGTTCACGTGAAACTTTCTTTAAACAGTTCTTAGCTCTCAGTGCCAAAATAGCTTAGAAATCTTTTGGATTTTACGATTGCTTTGTAACAAAGTAAACTCTAATGATGAATTTATATGCTTCATTGATCAATTTCAGTCCAGAGGCAATTTTTGGTGGTATACCATTCAGAAAACCAAAGGGTCACAAGAAGAAAAGATTTCTGTTCTTATAAGTCTGAGCACAACTGCAAAGGAAAAGACGTTTAGTACCAGCTTTTTAAAGTTAGGTGAACCAATTAGTTTCACAGAGTCCAGTCCCATCGCGGTCTGAATAGCGACCAAGAAATTTTCACATAAGGCATTTGGGCTGAAAAATTATGAAACATTGACAGTTTTTGTACATAAATTTGCATTACTTAAATGCCTGAATTCTATCGCAAATTTTGCTCATGTTTTAGAATTTTCTTCCAATAACACTAACAGAACTTGCAGATTCTTGTAAATTTTTAGAAAGCTTCCTCCAGTGAAAACTGCCCTTCCAATTAAACTTTTAGAAAAATGTAACCCTTACAACAAAGGTT
The DNA here is from genome assembly GCA_000611955.2 of Stegodyphus mimosarum. NCBI lineage: Eukaryota > Metazoa > Arthropoda > Arachnida > Araneae > Eresidae > Stegodyphus > Stegodyphus mimosarum. The sequence goes on from KK119573.1 coordinate 84,984, forward strand.
AATTAAGTGCTCCTTGCAGTTGTCACCATAAAAAAGTTCTGACCCGAATCAAGAGCAGGGAGATATAAAACATGTTGTTAGAAGTGGTTGGTTCTTAAAGCAATTTTTCTAAAGAATTTTCATTCTTACGTAAGAGGAATCTTGCTTAAATGAGGAAAACATATGGAATTCGTGATGATAATCGCCACGAAACTTTCAAGAGTGACCAAGTATTTCACGTACTCAGCAACACAAAGCCATCAACACAAAGCGTAGTATTTCGCAATCGTCCACGATGCCTAGAACACAGGTTATAAAGTGCTGTGTGCGCCCGGAATAATTGCAACCATGGATTGGCTATGTAGTGTATTACTGAGATTTGAGGCATTCTGAGATTAACCTCATTATAAAGTAACATGTATCATTCATGTACATGTCACTGCACAGCACCGTAATGTGGTTAGAGATGGTGGAGCTGCGAGGTAAGTTGATGTGGGCATCACAAGTACAAAATGGCGTCGTAGTTTGAAGCGCTATGTATAGTCGCACACCAATAAAGTTTACATCCGGAGAGGAAGACGAGTTTTAGATAGTGAAGCATATAATATGTGCTGGCAGTAAAACTGGAATTACTGCTCCCTTGTCCCATTTCTTTTAATGCCATATATGAATTTCCATTCCTGTGTTACGCGTCTCCTACAATTTGATTTACATACGTTAGCGAATTCGTGGCACTTTTTTTTTTTTTTGCACTCTATTATACCACATGTTTCATGAACCATAACAATTTGACGCAGTTTGTGAGATTCGATATTTTCAGATAATTGCTAACTTATTGAACCGACAGTTTAACAACTCCCATACCAGCTCCCATACTTGCCATATATTTTGAATCATATCGTTTGCTGGGGACTTCTGTGTCATTAATGCTTGTTTTACAGTATGAGGATCACAAGCCATTTGACTAAGTTTACAATATTACTATTCCATAACGCTACTTGTCTACTGGCAAACATGCTCGTGTTCAGTATCAGACTACTCATACAGTAGTCACTGCCAAACGATGTGCTATATCTGCCAGGGATTTGACTACACTTTATCTCACAATCATCTTGTAACTGAGAAGTACTTCATGTTTACCAGTTATGAAGTTTTACATGCTCTGTAATTAATAATCCCCTCAGACGCAAAGGGAATTATCGCTGAATCTGAAGTAACTGCAAGTCATGATGAGATTTTAAGAACCTTTCTTTTATTAGATATAAATTTGAATATAAATGCATTTTCTTGTGTTAACAATATCAGCTACGAGTTAATAAAACAGAAACAGTCAAATTTAAGTTAGACGTATAAAAAAGGTTTTCATCTGGAATTAATAACCCCATCAAACCTGAATAACCGAGATAAATTAGCAAATGAGTTTATAAGGTATTTCTCCCGCGTTCTTCGCATGCCTTCGTGGTGTAGTGGTCTGCATGCTCGACACGTAACAGAGAGGTCCGTGGTTCGATTCCCGGCGAAGGCGTTGCTCATGATGATGACTCTCCACCACCGCGTTGGATGATGACTCTCCACCACCGCGTTGGATGATGACTCTCCACCACCGCGATTTGGCGATTGGGTCCCCAAAACCCCAGTCGCCCTTTAAAAGGGGGAGTATATAAGGTATTTCTCCCGCCTTCTTCGCATGCCTTCCTGGTGTAGTGGTCTGCATGCTCGACGCGTAACCGAGAGGTCCGTGGTTCGATTCCCGGCGAAGGCGTTGCTTATTTTTCGTCTCCTGCTTCGAAATAACCTAATATCTCTACAAGTTCAATGCAATCATATATTCCCAATAACCTCTAAACTACACTCATGTCCATAAATTAAGGATAATGCAAAATCTGGCAAAGCAAGAGTTAGAAGCAAAACAAATTTGACTTATTTGTAAAGCTTATTTATTAAACAAAAGGTAAAGAGCAAAAAAAGATGCTATATGTTGGATATTATTAAAAAAAATAGCGATTTTTTCTCCCTGGAGCAAATTACAAAAAAAAAACCTATTTACAAAAAAAAACATATTATTACATGGTTGGTATGATTGTTAATACATTGTATGTCTCCCAGACGATGCAATACAGTCCGTACAACGCCTAGGTATGCTGAGTATCAAATTATCGATCTGATCTTGGGGGATATTACACCACTCAAAAAGCAATGCTCTCCGAAGTTCCGGTAGACATGTAGGAGGAGGTTGACGGGCTTCAACTCGTCGGCCAAGCATGTCCCACACGTGCTCTGCTGGATTCAAGTCCGCGGTGAGAATGCTGGCCAGTCCATATGGCCAGTGATATCCTCCGATTGAAGGCATTCGCTTACGATGTTTGCACGGTGAGGGCGGGCGTTGTCATCCATAAACACAAATTGTGCGCCCATGGCGCCCCGAAACAAACTCACATGTTGTTCCAGAATGACGTCCCGATAGATTTGGCTTGTCATGGTTCCAGTTTGAACATGCAGGTCAGTTCTGAAACCCACAATAATTCCACCCCAAACGAGCACTCCTGCACCACCGTAACGGTGTCGTTCAATGATGTTTTCTTGGTGGTAACGGGTACCTGGAGCTCTCCATATGAAAGTCCGGCAAGAATCAGACTGCAAGCTAAACCTGAACTCGTCGGAAAACATCACACAAGCCTACTGTTGCGGTGTCCACAATGCATGCTGTCTATTCCAGGCTAACCGCAGGTGACAGTGAGTTGCAGTAAGTGGAACGCATCTGACAGGTCTACGAGCATATAGACCAATCTGCCCTAATCGTCTGACACGGTCTGCCTTGAAATTGTCGTACCAGTGGCTGAAGAGAGCTAACGAGACAGGTCCGAGGCTGTGCTCCGCCTGTTTCTTTTGGCAGTAACTGCCAAATACCGGTCCTCATTCGGCGTTGTAACTCTGGGGCGACCTGTGCTGTAACGTCTACTCACATTACCATCATCTTAGAATCGTTGCCAAAGCCTGGAGATGACACTTTGGGCAATTCCAAGTTCGTCAGATACTTCCAGTTGGGTACGCCACATTCCAGACGGCCGATAATTCTACCACGTAAAAAATCATCCAAATGCGTCCTTTGTGCCGTAACTATTCGGTTATTGCACTGAAATTCTTATAAAGCGCCTGCGAACAATTTTACTTCTTTGTCTGTATTCCTTATATATCACTCTCTTACACTCTCGTCATTGTGACGTACCATCGGTGTCATCTGGTTACTTCCTGA
>KK119574.1:0-16345 GCA_000611955.2 Stegodyphus mimosarum
TGTTTCCATACATTAAGAAACGTAATAACAGGCCAAAAATTAAAAACAAAATTTTTTTAAACCTGTCCTGAGCTATAGCTGCAGGATAGATCAATCAATGAATCGACTCGACAATCGAAAATCAATCGATTTGAATGGAGCTCATTAACATTTAAAATTGTTTCTATTAATATGGATGATATGAGAAACAAGTTTGAAGACATTATGAAAGAAGATGATTTTATTGCAAATAAATGGTTCATAGGAACTAAATTTAAAAATAAAAGAAAAATAAAGGCAAATAAATTTTTTGATGAGCTATGTGAGGATAACCGGTTTGAAAATTTGGAAATGTCTTTTAAAGTAACAGTTTTTTATGCTCTTCTCGACATTTTAAATACTCAGTTAAAGTACAGAATGACTAGAATGCCAAAAATCGCAATGATGTTTTCATTTTTGGAACCTAAATCTCTGTCATTATTAACAAATATGGAAACTATTAATAATGTTTCAAAAATACGGAAAACATACAAAGAAGACTTCACTAATGCACTGGAAGTATAACTGTTATTATTTATAAATACTTTCAGAACAGAAATCCAAAATTTGAAATCTGTTAAGGATTTAGCTAAATTAGCAATGGCAAAATATTATCACATGACAAGCAGTTATTCGGAAGTGCGCAGTTTACTTACATTATATTTATCATTACCTGTAAACACAGCCACGAGTGAGAGGTCATTTTCAAAAGTGAAACTAATAAGAACATATTTGAGGAACACTATGACACAAGATCGGCTGTCAAACCTATCACTATTGAGCGTCGAAGTTGAGATGGCTAAGAAAATGGAAGCCCAGATATTGATAAATAAGCTTGCGGAAATGCAGGTTAGGAGACGGAAATTTTAATAAAGAAGGATTTTTGTCTTTATGATGAATTTTGGCCACCAGTGTTATAATTACACTTATTGAGGGGGGGGGAAACACCATTACAGAAGAAGAGCAGTATGGACAGAGGGAAATTAAAAGGGAACAAGAAACTTTAGCACTTACATTTTTTAGAAAAGTCATGTATTCAACTAGTTCAGTGCACCAAAAGGTCTTTTAAAAAGAAAAAAACTTTACCATTCATATTTTCTTGTATGTTCAAATAGTTTTCTTTATGAAGTTTATGATAAGTATGTTTTATATTTAACAAATGTATCATTTATATTATAAAAGTTATTTATTACTTGTATACTATTGCATAAGTGATGCTCGTAAGCTGAGTAAATCACAGAGTACTATATGTTAATGTAATACTTTTTCTGTACGTTTATCAATTATCTTGTCTGTCAGTTTATAATATAACCAGTTATTCATACGTTTGCTAAATTAAGCGAAAAAAACTTGGATAGGCGCAGATTTTATATAAAAATTAAAAATATATTAGTATGTAAAACCTCTTGGATTTTATACAAAAATTTACGCAAATCTAGGCTTTCTTCCTTTTCTTAAAGCTGTACTTTACGTCGACATGTTCCTTTTCTTTACATTGACTTATTCATTTATTATCAGTATGTATCCCAGTGAAAGGAGAGAAAAATCTGTCTTCCGCACTCACACAAAAAATCTTAAATAACTGATTAAAATCATCTGACGTCAAATACCCAAGCTAAAGCAAATTTGCGTTTCACCATTTGGTCAAGGGAAAATATTTTCCTTTTTATTTTTTCTTCGTGATACATACCTTTCAAATGGTTCCCTAAGCACGTGCTTTTATTTTTTAACAATTAATACAGATGTGATAAAAATCCTCATGAAAACACTGGCTAGTGGAATCCTTAATTTTTTTTAAAAACCTTTTCATATTTTTTTTATTTCTAAGGACATTAAATTTATTGGGAGAGGGGCCCAGGAAATTTTTTTGCATAGGGGCTGAAGACTTCTAGTTACGCCACTGTGTACCATGAATTTGGATACTGAAGGCGAGAGCGCGATATAAGTCAACAGTCATCCATAACGTCTTCAGGAAGACATCAATGTTGTGCTGGAAGTGATTACAGACAATCGTCAAATAACTATGAAAACAGAGGCTTAACGTTTGCAGATATCGCCAAACGTGTCTAATACATCTTCCATCAAGAACTGCTCATAAACAAAACGTCGGCTGGTTCCCAGAAACTTTAAGCAAAAAAGGAAGAGAAATAAGAAGGGTTAATTTTGTGATAAAAGGCTTCTCCATCAATGGGAATTATCATTCTGATCTTATACATAAATTGAGAGATGGTGGAGAAGAGGGCAAAGAAAACCGAGAAAGCAGTCATCCTGTACCAACCAAAAGCATCTTCTCGCTATGCCGCAACTACGTGCTGCTTCTGTCAATTTTGGCGTCACCTCATTTCCCCATCCACCTCATTTTTCTTACCTGGCCCTATCAAATTTTCGTGTTTCCTGCGGTGAAACCTTCAGTGCCGCCTAGCCGGTATAGTGATTAGAGACGTTGACTGCCGTACCAAATGTCCTGGGTTCGAATACCGAAGAAGACATGGATGTTTGTAAGCCTATAATGTTTGCCCGGCAAGGGGACATGGGGAGGCGAAAGGGCTCTCAAGAGAGATGAAAAAGAGGGATGAAAGTCCCTCGGATCGTCCCCGGGGTGTTCTCCCTCAAAATTTGGGAAGGAAACCTAATAGTTAGCCAGATTCAGCAAAACCTCAATTCCCTGTGGTACCGGCCTAGCTTCTACCTATACCTGTGAAGAATTCATTTTGATAGCGTCATTTTAACACGGAAGGTAATGTGAGTGAGATGGTTTCATAAGTCATTCTATAAGATGACTGTAAGCCAACAGCAACATAGAATGCATAAGTGCATTGATATAGGAAGCGATTATGTGGAGCAATATAATAAGAAACTGTATCTCAAAAATCCTTAACCGTGTGGCTCATAATTTTTCACTCTTCCTTCGTAATTGATTTTCTCTGTTTTGGTTAATTATTTCGTTTCCCGAAACGGTTTGAACTTTATTAGCTATATTAAGCACTTTACTATCAATCATCTATTGTACTTTCAGTCGCGCCAATCATCTATCATAAATAGGCAGAAGCCAACTTCTTTTGCAAAACATTCCCAGCAACTTATCGTAGTTTTATAAAATTTATGATTCTCTATTTTTTTGGCAGGCATCTTAATTTAAAGTTAATCAATTGGGATTTACGAGATTCACAAATGGAAAAAAGGTTCATGTATGTACCACGAATTGTCACTATCGAAATGAACAGGACTCATTGCTTTAACGTCGAAAATAAAAATGAGCTGCTTTAGCGCCATTTGAACACTGATTTTTTATATATAGACAGCTGCCCAAAAATGAAATGAAAAATTAGTATAAACAGTTAGGGAATGTAATTCATCATTGCATCATGAACGAGTTGCTGTACTTATATGATAAACTGCCCCATGCTGAGAAAACATTAAATTAATGCAGCTCTCCATACCAAGAATTTTTCTGTTGCAACAAAACTTTGCGATGTTATCTATCCATTGATTAGTTCAACGCGAAAAATATTTTTGTTTGACAACGAAATCAGACATTTTGGTCCTCATTTTAAAACATATTTGATGGCATCTATAGGGAAAGGAGTGTAATTTTTACAGAATAACAGGACTTCGGGATTATCCCATCGACCATTTTCGTAATCTGGGATTATTCCGTCGACCATTTTCGCTAAACCAGATTCTGTAGCGGTTCTGTAGCAATCTTGCTTTTAAGCAGGAAGAAAGGAGATGAGGACTGTGGCAAACGCCGTTTCCTCCAGTCCGTGAAGTGGTTAAAAATCCACCGCCAAACCACATATTATCGGCAAAAGGTAGCTTCTGCGCCAATAACCGCAAATAACTGTGTAATTCTTGACAACGCGAGTTAGTTTTCTTTAGCGTGTTGAAATATACTCCTTTTTTTTACTCCACCGCAAAATGATTCGAATTTGGAATTTGCCTAGCACCGAAGAGAGTGCAGTGGCATATTTTCAAGAGTATGGAATCATTTCTTCTAAGAAAATGGGCGTTTATGGCCATGATATGGCGTTGTATATCAAAACTGATAAACAATGGCGGTGCAATGTAAAGGGATGCGACAAACGAGTAGCTACTCGAAAAGGCACGTGGTTGGAGCGCTCAAAACTTACTGCTAGTCGCAAGAATTAACATCAATTAAATGAGGAGAAAAACAGCTGGATTTAAAAGGAAAAACAATTTTTGACTTCAACAATTATATAAGGGATGTGTGCACTCATCTACAACGCGATTCGAAACAAATAGGAGGCCCGAACAAAATTGTAGAGATAGATGAGAGCTTTTTTACAAAGCGCAAAAGCCAAGTTGGTTGTATTTTTGCAGAACAATGGCTGTTTGGATAACTCTGCAGAAAGACCAACGAGTGTTTCATCGTAAAAATTCCCAATTGAAATGTGAAATGCAGTAAATCTAATGGCTGAAATTCGGAACAAAATTGCAGAAGGAACTGTTGTGCGCGAATTTTAAGTGTGTTTATGTCATTTAAGTAATCAATTATTTAAGTATTTTTATTTTTATTTTTGATTTTTTTTAATTTGAAATTCTGAAGCGCTTAATGTAATATAGATATATTTGTAATGAATGTATTTAAAATCTCTAGGCAATTATTTTTCTTCAACGGTCCAATTTTCTAACGAAGAAAGGGAGCGTCTTTTAACGGAAATAACATTTGTGGAAATAACTTTTAAGATAACAGTTGGAACTGAGGGCGGTGTTTAGTACCTGATAGGTACCAATTTATGTTGAGTACCCTAGCCAAGTTAACCAATTCAAAATATGCCGAAAATAAATTGTTTTTCCAAAATTTGTTCAATAATATTTGTAATTCATTTTTCCTTGCTACAAGAAGAGAAATCCTCATAGATTATCTACAACTATCTAGCTAATCGTTTAGGCCAACTGGAAGAAAATTCACATTAATGAGTGGATCGTATAGTGGTATTCTAAGTAAAGGCGCTTGTTTTACACCCGGGAACGGCCGTTGAAAAATGGCTTGCAATGGTTATCAGGCTCCCTGCCAATTAAAATAATTCATTCCAAGTCTATGACACCATAATCAATGAAATACCAAATATAGCCTCCAATATAGCTAACATATCTTTACTAAAATAAAGGAAACACCAAATAAAAGAAAGAATTCACTTAATCTCTAAAGGATTTATCATTTATTTCGTTACTTTTAAATTCTGACATATCAATTACAAAAAAAAGCAAATCAATCTAATCACATTTATTTTTATCTCTATCTTTATCTCCCGGGAGGAAAAGGAAAAGAAAAAAATATAACCTTATGTTTTTAATCAAATAATTAAACCCCTATCATTTTCCTTTATCAATATCAAAATTTTACATACATTACACTCAAAATATTGGCCAAGAGTTAAAAAATGTTATCTGTATGGTATCGCACTTGGCGAGAAGATTGATGAGGAGAACGGAAGAAACGGATTCTCAGAGTCCTTGACAGTCTAACCATAACGGGAACAATTTCTCAAACGGGATATGGCATGGGAGAGCAATAAAGAAAAAAAACTTATCTTAAATTGCAGCATCACCCTGGGGATTGGTCTCAGCAGGATACGGGTCCCTGGCACATCTCTTCCTTTGGACATCCGCTGGAATTCTCAGTAGAACACAACCAGGGTTCACGGCTCAGCGGACTACCTTCCGAACACTCCTCGAACTGGCAGCAGGTGGGCAGGTTTGGTAGTTCAAGAGGACGATCCTTTTATTCTGAAGATCAGACATTCGGTGTACCCACGGACGAGACAAGCGCCGCAATCAAATCAGGGGCTACCGCGACGTAAGAAACCCAGCAAGGAAAATTCTAAAATTTTAAGCCATAACTCCAAGCTTTTCAGCTCCCTTCAACTCGCTCAAAAATATACACGACTTCAAGATCCAGTACACCGGTGACGAGCGTCTCAAAAATTCTCCCTTTGGGGTTTCAGCCAAAAGTCACGAACAATCAAAATACTGGATCCCGTTAACAAGGGACTAACATCTCAAAATTCTTACTCCTCCTTCGGAGTTCCAGTAAAAAGTGACGAACAACTTAAAAATCTTCCCTTCAACAAACATACAAGCTATGTCGGAGCTCCCGTTAACTAGTAGTCTAACATCTCAAAATTCTTACTCCTCCTTCGGAGTTCCAGTAAAAAGTGACGAACATTCAGAATTCTTCCCTCAGCTCTCCCAAAAATACGGGCTGCCAGAAAACCAGAATTTCGCTCACTTTCAGGGACCAAAATTCCAATTTTTCACCCAAACTGACGAAACAGTCAACTGCACATGCGCGACCAGCCAAGATTCCGGTTAGACACGGTCTCTTTTCTTCGCCAATATCCATTGTCCTAGCAAAAAGGTGAAACATCAACCCTTTAAATCTTCTCACGTACACCCTTTTCACACGGCAACAAAAACAAAGAAGATCTTTTTAGAACGTTCCAAGTTGACTCATCCTTACCCGATCAACAGAATGACACTGCAAAACTTCGTTCCTCACCAATCTTTCCACCCACGAAGAAACGCCATAATTAAATACAAGGATATAATATTGAAGCATTATATATATATTTTTTTTTCAAACAAAAACATAAATATTACCAAACTAAAATATTAATACCTTAATTAGTAATTTAAATAATTAAATAAGATTCTGATTTTTCTAAATGAAGGAAATAATTAACTTGAACTCTTTTTTTTTTGAATTTGCAGACAATCATCAACACAACATTTCCTACATAACAGGGGTCTGGTGTTGTTTGTCTTTTTGTTACTGAGCAGTAAAAGTAAATTGTAATTAGCCTACCCGCATTCACTCCCCTTACGCTTTGTGAACGTTGTAATTATATAAATCAGTTCCTTCGGAAAGAAGGAGCGGTTGTAAATTTGGTTTTGAAAGGGCAATTTTTGTTGTTCTCTTTATATTTTCCCGCTTGTTAGCAAGGGGGGTCGAATTTTTAGTCTCAAGATTTCTCACGGGTTAGGATGACTCATCTGCAGCTGGGCAACCGTCGGTTGTGGACAATGATTCTACTTTGATTCGTTTGAGGGTGTGTAAATATTCAGTTGAATTATAGTGAAAGCCTTGAGTTGGCGAGAATACCGAGTTTTCCTCGGTTCTTGCACGAGTTTAGAAGTCGGTTGAGTACGGTACAACTTGAGAAGAGAATAGTTCAGAGAGGGCTTTTGCCCTTCGACCGAGCTTCACCCTTGCGGGTGGCTCGCGCTTGCAATGCTGCGGCGACCTGTGTCGGTATTTATGAAAAACAGATTCAAGTTTTGAAGATGAGAATAATTGAGAATTTTTCCTGAAATTTGTGCTAGATGTAGAACTTAGCGCGATCTCTTCCGAGCTCGATTATGGACATTTCCTGAAGTGGTTTTTCCTGCAAGATGGACGTTTTCTCGTTTTTGAAAATCGTGTGCAAAGCTTTCCGGTCGTGAGAAGAAAAAATTCAACCTTGTGTCGTCGCTCGTACAGTTGTCATTGTCGTTGACAGCTGAAGTACCTGTGTGTCACCTAGTTTATTCTCTTGATTTCCCCTTTCATCTACTTCCATATCTCAGAATTTTTTTTATTTCCGAGCATCTTCATTTATGGTTATACAAGATGTCATTTTTTTAAACTTTATTTTGGAGCGAATTGCTGAAGGTAGAATTCATGGGTTCGATGAAGGATTCTTCTGCCGATGTCGCCTATAGCTTCTTATGATGATGGTTTCTGGTAGTTCAACTGTGAGTTATCTTATATTTTTATTGGTACTATTACAGTATTTGCCAAATTAGAATAATTTAAATTAATCTTGAGTAACTGGTAGAAAGAGAGTTCCATTTGATAATAGAGAAAATTGTTTGCGTCTTTAGGAGAATTTAAAATTACTGTCTATAAAAATATGAAATTTATGTTAATTGTAATTTCTATATTAGTTTATTAAATAATTTATTTAATGTTCTATTGTAATCAAATTAATCTTTATTCTGTTAAATTGCAAAATCTGATCTTGATAAATGACTCTTGACGGAAATTTAATGTGGAATGTTAATTGCTATTGTATGTAAGAGTAGTCTGGCGAGCTATCCTATAAATATATCCAAGATATTAATAAATGAGTTTAATTTTATATTATTACTTGCATTTTTTGTGTGTGTGTGTGTTACGTAGGTTGGTCTGTTCAGTCACTTCATTTGTTTGAGCCGTAAAGCTTTTAAGAAACATGGCGAATTTATCGGGGTTTCGTAAAATGTTTATGCATTTTAGGATACTCACAACGCGCCCTGTGCTAACCACGTCTTAATGATCAGTTTGATTGTTATAGGAAGATTTATGATGCTTGTTTTAAGTGCCAGGAAGGTTAAAACATTTGCTTGATTTTTCTTAGTGGAACTGATTGATTGTTTTCGAATATATCTACTCTGGTGTTTATAACGTGTTTAATGAATCTGAACTTGTACTTTTGAGTTAATTTTTGAAATGAGCGAATATGTAATTTAAGTGAATTTTAGAAATGTTTTAGTTGAGATAGTTTCTTCTCTACCGAGTACTAGAGAAGATTTATTCCTCCTTGTTTTTTTTTTCAGGTTAAGATTTATTAAGATGAATTTGCTTTGTTTTGAAGGAGTAATTAATCTAAGAAATAGTTATATTTAATAATATTTGAGTTAGTCCAGTCACTCAGTTCCGTCCTCAAGCTTAGTAGAATTTTAGTTATTTATATTTAAGTTTGTTCGGCACCAGTGTAGGTCAGAGTTTTAAAAGTTTAAAGGGTAAAAGTTAAAACTAATAAAGTTTTATATTTAACAGAACTACAATTTTCTCAGACTCATGGTGAACAAAACTGATGAAGTGGAAGCAGCGGGATTCCAACACTTTAAAGTGAATCACCGATATAATTTTGTGGATCCTGTAACTGGTACACATACACAAAATATAGAACGCCTGTGGGGTTTCGCAAAATCGAGAAACAAGAAACACTTCGGAACTACCCGAAAACACTTGGATTCGTATTTAAACCCATTTATGTGGCGGAGAATGCACAAGGATAATGACTTGTTTGTTTGCGCTTTAAAAGAATTTTTGACCGCCGAAATGATTTATAATAATATACATGTGGAGTTATAGGATAAAAAGCACGAGATAAGTATAAAGTAAATTTATTATGAAATTACTAATATGTGAAAGATGATAAAAGATGGAATGATAATATAACATGATAGATTGACATAACTAAAGGTAACGATAACCCCACCACTAAGACTAGTCCATGAATTATTCATGTAATAATCAACCGTTCACAGTTTTGCTTATATTGTCGAATCTCGGGAACAGGATCGGGATTCACAAATGCTGGTGGGTTCTATAACACCACTGGGACATCATCCCTCCTCAAACTTCCTGGAAGGCAAGTCAGCGTCAGCATCGTCAGCTTATGGAGAACTCGTCTGCTTTCGTCCACGTCTGGAGCTTGTTTGGGCTGCTTTGCGCTGCGCTGGCGGCAGATGACGTCATCTCGCTGGCAGTTCTGATTTCCCACAGTCGGCCATCCTGGGACACATGGCCCCGATGTCTGTTGCGTGGACATCACTATCATCATGAGGTACCTGAGAAAAGAATAAAAAAAACGAAAAAAAGTATCAGATCCTTAAATTTGAGCTGACACAATCATTAATTATTTGACCATGGCTTCATATGGTCAGTCGCAGTACATGCCATATTCGTCCTTCATGGAATCCTACTTTTTCGACTTCGTATCTGTCATTCGATTTAATGGCTATGTACGGTCCGTGAAATTTAAGTCGTAGTTTCAAACCAGTCCCACATTGAGTTCGTTGAATTGCTACAAGGTCGCCAATCTTGTATATTCTCGGTTTCTTCCGTCTTTTGTTAAACTGTTTTCGATTTTCTTGTTGTAGCTTCAAAATATTGTTTTTTGTATCTTCCCTCATTTCATCACGTTCTTGCATCAACTGCTTTAAATATTCTTTATTCAATATCTCTCTGATCCTCAGATCTTCCTAGTTCTTCATTTTCGTAGGTATAAGCAGTTCAAACGGTGAATACTTGGTGCTTCTCGTAGTTCTACTACTAATTATTCCTTGGATATCTGGAAAATATTTATACCATTTTGTTGAATCTTCATGTGATAAGTTTGACAATACAGGAATTAAAATACTATGCATTCGTTCAATCTCTCCATTGCCTCTTGGAATACCGGTAGTAATTTTGACATGCTCTATTTTTTTCTTCGGCACAATAAGTTGCAAATTCTTTCGATGTAAAGGCACTACGTCAGTCAGATATAATTCTAGCGGGATTTTCAAATACAGTCTGTTGTTGCCTCAATTTTGAAATAACTTCTTGCGCGGTTGGTGATTTCACTGGATAGAACCAAGTAAATTTCGTAAAAGCATCGACCACCGTTAAAATGTGCTGGTATCTTTTGTTCGCTAATGGAAGTGGTCTAATAAAGTCGATATGATACGTACTTAAGAGAACGTTTTCCTTCGGTAGAGGATGAAGAAATCTTTCTGCTTTTCCCTGCTTCTTGTTCTATAATATATATTCTATGCAATTAGCAATTACCTTTCCAACTTTGTCTTTCAGTCTAGGAATATAGAATTCTTGCTCTACGCATTTGTAGTTTTCTCTACAGCAAAATGGCCTCTTTTATGTATCTTCTGTACGATTTCGTTTTCTAATGTTTCTGGCACTACTAGCAGATCTTTTCGATTTTCCAATTTATACATAATACCATTTCTCAGAAAGAATCCATTTCTCCTTTCTTGACTAAATTCTTAATCAATTTCACACGCTCACCTTCATTTTGTTCTTGTGCCAAACGAATTTTCTGAATTACATCGGTTGTGTATGATGTCAGAAATAAAGCATTCGTACTTAAAGCATCAGCATGTTTCATTTGATTTTCTGAACGATGTACAATTTCGTAATCGAATTCTTCAATGAACATTGCCCATCTCGCAATCTTAGGAGTTAAATCTTTCTTGCCCAAAGTTTTCTGAAAAGCGTTACAATCGGTTACAATTTTGAATTTGGAGCCTAACAAATAGTTTCTAAACTTCTTAGGAGCTTCTATAACTGCAAGGGCTTCTAATTCTTCTTATTGCTGCGGTGAAGTCTTCTTACTCATATACTAGATTGGGTGATAATTACCATCGTCAGACAATTGGAGTAGTACAGCACCAAAGCCTTGACTACTAGCATCGGTATGAAGTCCTAATAGATATCGTTGCTTAAACATGTGTAGAACAGGTGCTTGAGAGAGAATTTTTTTTAATTTACAAAAAGCTTCTCGTTGTTCGGAATCGAACTTAAAACCAATACGTTTTCTAAGTAAATCACTAAGAGGTTTGGCTATCTTAGCATAGTGTGGAATGAATTTACGAAAATATCCCGTTAGTCTTAAAAGCTTTGTAGTTGTTTACAGTTACGCGGCTCTGGAAAATCTTGAACAGCAACAGTTTTGGAAAGTGATGGTCGAATAGTTCCGTTTTCAATTGCATGTCCCAAAAATTCAATTTTTCGTTTTAAGAACTGGCACTTTCTGAAATTTATTCGCAACCCGTATTCCAAAGTGGTTTTGAAGACTTTCTCTAATTTTTCTAAACATTCAACTTCATCGTTAGCTGGTACGATTATATCATCTATATAAATAATTAGTACACCTTCATTTAGCAAATCACGAATCACTGAATAAATATACCTTTGAAAAACATTTGGACTAATACATAAACCAAAAGGAGCTTTAAGAAATTCATAAATACCATTGTGTGTCACGAATGCGGTGTATTTCGTGCATTTCTCATCAATATCTGCGTGGAAAAGGCCATTTTTTTAAATCTAATGTAGTGAAGATCTTTGCTTGTTCCAAACGGTCGAGAATTTCTGGAATTAAGGGCAGTAAAATTTGTCTTTGATAACCTTATTATTTAATTTCCGAAAGTCAAAGCATAATCTTTTAGAACCGTCCTTCTTGCTACACAAAACTATAGATGCTGAATAATTAAAATTACTATGCTTGATTATACCATCTTTTAACCATCCTTTAATTTGCTCATCAACAATTTTTTGTTCCGTGAAAACATGTATCTTCGACTTTGACAGACCGGAATATCATCACATAAATTTATTTGCATCTTGAAATCGGATTGTTTACTTTTCTGAGGCTGGTGCGAATTAATTAATTTACAGTCTTTCTTTATGGTTGGCATTCGAAATATGAGTTAAATCAATCTCGTTGACAGAAATAGCATTCACCGCAAGAGCAAAGTAATTATATTCCAAGTTACTTCTGCTTTCAAGGGTAAAAGAACTATTACTGTTTACATTAAAAGGGACGCTAGATGATTGCGAGAAGTCATAAGCATTTCCAAACAGCACGCCGATATTCAAATTTCCCATAACACAACGAGCGTTACCATAAGCATTCCAAGTTGACTCAGCTGTTATCAAATTCACATTATTTTTATTCCGATGAGAGATTATTTGAAGGCCATTTTCAGTGAAGGATACGTTTAACTGATTTATTACATCCAAACCTAACACAATTTGATTACATAATGATTTAACAACATAAAGTTTCGTATGAAGTGAAAAACCATCAATTAAAATATCAGAAATAAAAGAAGCGAACGGGAGAAGTTTGTTTCGCCTCGATACCGATCAGTATTATGCCACTAAGATTTAATTTTGGAGAATCAATATCCTTATGTAACTCTACACTGCATATTGTACATCTGAACCAGTGTCAACCAGACTAGCAACTAAATGATTATTTCTACAGTTTTCATAATGCTACCGTTATCTGGAATTTCCTGAACCAACGATGTTTGCTTCTCGCTAATTTCGTCTTGACAGTCGGTTGATTTATGTCCCAACTTCATACATTTGAAACATTTTATTCCACCTGATTTGTTTTTACACTCAGATGATTTATGACCCAGTTCATTGCAGTTAAAACACTTCACTTTATTTACGTTAGATTGATTTCGATTTGATGACGAATTAGGCTTACTCCTCTCCCTAGTTTGCATGTCTACTTTCGATGTCTGGTTTTTAAACTTACCATTATCAGCCCTCATTCTGTCAAATTTTTAGCCTTTGCTTAAATTCAGGTATTGTTTCGCAACCATAGAGTATAGTTTTCCTAACCACCGAATCTGGAATACCAAAACCACCGAATCTGGAATACCATCTATGACATACTTAATTAACGAAGCATCTTCAATGTTACCTCGCGAACATATTTCTTTCATTTTACTAGTTAATTAACGAAGCATCTTCAATGTTACCTCGCGAACACATTTCTTTTATGTTCAAAAAATACTCATCAAAAGATTTATTAGGCATTAATTCACGCTTACACAAGATTTTATGCAATTCGGCTGAATTAACTTAATTAAGCTTTACCAAATTCAAATTTCAAAAGCTTTTTGAACTTACACCAGTCATTAATTTTACGTTCACTCTGAACAAATAGTTTCGCTTTATCTTTTAATGACCTTTTAGCGAAAACTAATTTATGCAAATCACTTAATTTTAAAGACTTTATAACATTTTCAAATTCATCAATCCATTTATCAACATTTTCATATGCATTACCAGAAAAGGGATTAACAATACTTTCAATATCCGAAAAACTAATATCAGGTTTAAAATAATCTTGAATTGGAAGCTGCACACTGTTATTTACTTGAGACGCATTAAAACCAGGATTGTCTTTTTGATTATCATCAAGCATTACTTCAGAAATTCTATTAACAGTTTCGTTTTCAATATCATTTTTTTCTTCATGCAAAATATTTTCAAATAATACAGATAAATCACATAGAAAAGAGACAATTCGGGTTACTACTTCCGCTTTCAAACCGTCTGAATTTATGCATAGTACATTACAAACTTTAATTAGCTTATTTAAAGTAAAGTCATTCTGTACTATATCTACTTTCTTGTTAAATTCTTCAGAATCTGGTTTAAATGAAAAGCCAGGAAATTCCTGTAATCTTTTCCTATTGTTTCTGTCGACTTCAGTGTTAAAAATAAGTTTATGCAAAGTTCTGATGAATTTTGCATGAAGAAAATAGTGATATTGAAGACGAAACTGTTAATAGAATTTCTGAAGTAATGCTTGATGATAATCAAAGAGACAGAAGTTTTACTATTCTTTAAAGCTGGTTCCAATTCTGGAATTTCCACTAACTTCATATTGGAAAGAAAGTTTTCTACTTACCCGACAGATAACCGAACTGGTAATCCAAACACCTTGGAATAGTAATCCAAAATTGGAACAAGTTCGTAACACTTAGATTCGGAATTCACCTTTCAATTGAATTCATAATCAGAACACTTGTAGTCGACCAATCGCAGTTCACATACTCGGAACAGTTCGTTAGGTTCGTGGTTGATTCGTGCACCGCGTTGGTCGCCATGTTTTGTGGGGTTATAGGATCAAAAGCACGAGATAAGTATAAAGTAAATTTATTATGAAATTACTAATATTAATGAAAGATGATAAAAGATGGAATGATAATATAACATGATAGACTGACATAACTAAAGGTAACGATAACCCCACGACTAAGACTAGTTCATGAATTGTTCATGTAATAATCAACAGTTCACAGTTTTGCTTATGTTGTCGAATCTCGGGAACAGGATCGGGATTCACAAACGCTAGTAGGTTCTATAACACCACTGGGACATTATCCCTTCTCCAACTTCCAGGAAGACAAGTCAACGTCAGCTTATGTAGAAATCGTCTGCTCTCGTCCATGTCTGGAGCTCGTCTGAGCCAAAGAACCTCTATGTAACGAAGGAAAGGCTCCATAGACGTAATGTGAACCACTTTGTCTGCAACGCCGCTACAAAGAAAAGGGAACATTCGCCAAGGGTTTTGGCGACGGAATCTGTTGGCGAGAATTTCCCCTCTGAGATATACCGATTCTTTGGTACATAGCTGACATTTTCCCCCTCCGCGACGTGTATAGGAAATTGAGGAACACGGGTTAAGATGAATCGTTCTTTGACTTGCCGCGATAATTTAAACTCGGAAATGATGAAATATTAGGTGAAGTTTCACTTTCACTGGCTCTTGAACTTCCATTGTCCATATCGCTACTTGAAACCAAAGAACCTATTCTTTGTTTAAACTCTTGCTAAACGTAACGGTCGAACCTGTTCAAACCAACTTCGATATTCAGCTTCGAGCTTTGGCGCTTTTTGGCGACAGATATTTCACGCATGCGCAGTTGTTTCCCTTTTCGTTGGAAGGGAGCCACTTCTGCTTCTGCGAAGTTTTGCTTCTTAACAGTACATATTCTTTGTCTGGGCTGCTTTGCGCTGAGCTGGCGGCAGATGACGTCACCTCGCTGGCGGTTCTGATTTCCTACATATATGATTATACTGAAGAATAATTCAATGTGTAATTATAGGAAAAAATACAGGTTTTTACTCTGTGTTTATTACACTTAATTTTTTTGTTATTATTATTATTATCTGATAAATTTAATACGTTTAGAATGTTTATTTTGAAAATTGCTTTTAATTATGATGGCGCCAAAGGATTTTTGCATTTTTGCGAGCGTTTACAGGTCGACGGGATAATCCCAAAGCACCCATTATAATTATCACCACTGATGCTTATTTATATTATTAGAAATAGCGGCCATTTTTATAGGAGCCGCCACAAAAAGCTCCTTTGTACGTATTCATACATATGTAAAGTTCTTTCCACTGTTTATATATTTAAAACATAACTTCCATACATCTGATTAAATACACTGCTGGCGATCTAAAATACAACACTATAAGAAAAATGAAATAACAAAGCCATTTTTATCGGACAAAAAATATAAGGCACGTAACTTGATTAAAATTACAGCCTCATTAGAATTGTGGAATACAATATATATATTATTATTATTAACAAGTAAGAATGCAAAAGCTATAGTACACCCTAAACTCTCTGAATCCTATTCGAAGAAGCACGTTAGTGCCAAAATTACATATTAAATACAATTAAAACTTCAAAATCATAAGCAAAAATTCACAAGAAAATATAACTCAAATAATGCCATGAAAATTGTAATTTTTTGGCAAAATGGGAAAAGCTGAAGTTGCAATAAAATAAGGTATACAATTAACAAAATGGTAATATTTCATTGAGAGTTGCATAGTTGTCTCGTCAGGGGAAAAGGAACCGTGCCACTTCCATTGAAATATTACTTCAACGCGTTTCATCTGACGGCCAATTGAGACAAAACCGCGTAAAATAATTGACTGAACTTAAAA
>KK119574.1:17156-74833 GCA_000611955.2 Stegodyphus mimosarum
GCCAGCTTTTTTGAGTGCTGTTTGGATTATTTTGTTAGGTATTTGATTTTCATGGAGTATTTAATTAAGTGGAGTAAATCTTGTTTAATATTGTCCGAGTTGTTGCAAATTCTTTTTATTCTGATTATTTGTGAATGAATAGTATTGATTATTATTTTTTTCGCAATATTATAGTTCCAATTAGTAAGTTTTAAAGTAGAAAAGGCAAATTCGTGACGTTTGTCGAAAATTTTAATATGTTTAAAGTTATTAATCTGTAAGTCAAGGTAAACAATTTCGTCTTGTTGGCTATTAGTGATATTAAGTTTTAGGTTGGAAGGATAAATCTGGGTATTTTTTAGTTTTCCAAAATTATTAAAGGCAATAATGTCATCTACGTATCTAAAAATATACTTAAAATACTGGTATTCATTTTTGTTAAGTGAACGTAGGAAATTAAATTCTCGTGAGAAGAGGAATAATCCACAAATGGAACTTGAACTGTTTCCTCCCATTGGAATTTCCTTTACTTGTTTAAAGATAGTATTATTAAATAATATATAATTATTAAAAAGGATGCTTTTAAGATACAAGGTCCAATTGTCCTTAGTAATAAAATTTAGAATTTGTGGGAAATTTAGAATTTGTTTGAGATTTCTGTAAAATACAATTCAAACATCCATTATATGATCAGCTAAAAATGTCTAGTATTTTCAAAAACTATCAATCTTTATTACCTGACACTAACTTACAAATTACACCGTGCTTGAAATACGAAAAAACAATAGGCTCATTAGTCATTAATCACCATGAAGTTAGTTCCAACAACAAATGCAACTGTCTTCAACCGGAATTTAAAAAAACTTTGTTGATCAATAGCACAAACACATCATCACAGGAGACTTAAGCATAGTTCAGGACCTGCAACTACGTCAAGTCATGCAATTAGGAACCAAATTTCGTCCCACATTCTCACTGAGAAAGGAATTTTGTACACAGCAATTTCACAACGACATCAATAAATTCATCATAACTATCAGCAATTGTACAAGCCTTCCTACCACTACCTTCTTAGAATGGAAAACGGCAATAAGTAAAACATTTGAGCATACGTTAATTAAACTTCCCCAGTTATCAGCATTACACAATAAAAAACTTCTACTCACTTAAATTAAAAAATCTACAAAATATTTTTATAATCACCAAAATTGATAAAGCCAGCAATAACTTCAGTATTTGTTGAAAAAATTCTATTATGATCTTTTGCTCCAAGAATTAAATAGTTCTAGCACCTATCAAAAAGTTAAAACTAGTTCCAAAATTGTATTAAATAAGTTTAATGCTCTACATAAAAGACTGAACCTTCATCCTAATAAAATTAATAATAGATTTACTAATCTGTATGCTTTACCCAAATTCCACAAAACACCAATTAAATTTAGATTTATAGCCAACAGCACTAAAAGCTACTTAAAAGAAATTGACTATAAATTTTCACAAATACTAAAACTGATCATGAAATTTATCAATGATTACGATTTTCAAGGTTTACATTACAACTGGATTATTACTAACAATGAAAAAATTATCAACACTATTAATGAAATAGAAATACAAAATATTCAATGCTATGATTTCGAAAATTTATATACTACACTTCCCTTAGAAGATATTCTATGCAGCCTGCAATATCTTCCAAAACTATTCCCACAAATTCTAAATTTTATTACTAAGGACAATTGGACCTTGTATCTTAAAAGCATCCTTTTTAATAATTATATATTATTTAATAATACTATCTTTAAACAAGTAAAGGGAATTCCAATGGGAGGAAACAGTTCAAGTTCCATTTGTGGATTATTCCTCTTCTCACGAGAATTTAATTTCCTACGTTCACTTAACAAAAATGAATACCAGTATTTTAAGTATATTTTTAGATACGTAGATGACATTATTGCCTTTAATAATTTTGGAAAACTAAAAAATACCCAGATTTATCCTTCCAACCTAAAACTTAATATCACTAATAGCCAACAAGACGAAATTGTTTACCTTGACTTACAGATTAATAACTTTAAACATATTAAAATTTTCGACAAACGTCACGAATTTGCCTTTTCTACTTTAAAACTTACTAATTGGAACTATAATATTGCGAAAAAAATAATAATCAATACTATTCATTCACAAATAATCAGAATAAAAAGAATTTGCAACAACTCGGACAATATTAAACAAGATTTACTCCACTTAATTAAATACTCCATGAAAATCAAATACCTAACAAAATAATCCAAACAGCACTCAAAAAAGCTGGCAATTACCCTTTTTATTCTTAAATCATATAATTAGGATAATGATACGTTTACTTAAATCTTTTAGTAGAAGGTAAATAGTTGATGGCCAATCTGTGTGATTTAATGTAGAAATGTAAAATAATTCTCGGTCTCATTGAACATAAGATCACAGTTACATTATATTCTTTTAAAACAGTGATTAAATGGCCAATGTCTATCTGTATCACTAAAAAAATGGGCTAATTTCTTTTCTAGACAGTGGCATGAGAGCCCGCTTGGCTGAAGAAGCCTTTTAAATTCTAATTCCTTCTTTTCCCAATCTTTTGGCCAAATTATTAGCAGAAAATAAGATTTCTAGCCATTTTGAAACATTTACACCAAACTCTTAATTTTTCACTAGAAAGACGCCATTTTTAACACCCTGCATTTCCAGTTGACAACCCCCGGCCACGGGTAACATTTTCATTCGTCCAGAAAGTCTTAGGCGGGACTGTGCCTTCACTACGTGAACTCCCCCTGTAGGTGTGGAATTTCAAAGATTTCTTAGCTAAACTTACAGCCCCGTAGAATTGCAATGCTTTCTAGTGAATTCTACACGTTAATTTTTCGGCCCGACTTCAAGAAGGTGAGTCTTATTTTTATATCTTCTTGCAGAAACTGTTTAACACAAACGTGTACGTTTTTCTACAATGTTTAATATGTTAAAAGTACATTCTTTTTAATTCCTTTTTAATTTCTTCAAATTTAACAGCTTCGTTACTTTAAGCAAGAGGGCCCCCATTTTTTAGATTTTTTTGATTTCTTCGGTTGTAATATAGGACCAATAGTGTTTCAGAAATTAACTATAAATTATAATTAATGATTTATGGTTTCATTCCCTCTCAAATACTATTTTAAATTTAGTTTTCTGTAAATTTTAATAACTCTTTTAGAAGTCTTGAGGCGTTTTAACAATATTTGTTACCTTGTTGCCTCTATTTATTCTAGTTAAATATTGTTATGTTTTAGTAGTATGTTTCTTTTCTTCCACGCGTAGGGAAAAGGGGTGCCCAATTGAGACGATTTAGATTTGCATTGAACGATTCAATAGATTTTAAGTTCAGTCAATTATTTTACGCGGTTTTGTCTCAATTGGTCGTCAGTTGAAACGCGTTGAAGTAATATTTCAATGGAAGTGGCACGGTTCCTTTTCCCCTGACGAGACAACTATGCAACTCTTAATGAAATATTACCATTTTGTTAATTGTATACCTTATTTTATTGCAACTTCAGCTTTTCCCATTTTGCCAAAAAATTACAATTTTCATGGTATTATTTGAGTTATATTTTCTTGTGAATTTTTGCTTATGATTTTGAAGTTTTAATTGTATTTAATATGTAATTTTGGCACTGACGTGCTTCTTCGAATGGGATTCAGAGAGTTTAGGGTGTACTATAGCTTTTGCATTCTTACTTGTTAATAATAGAATTATAAAATTGCAGCTAGATGCGCAGTTCTTACAAAACCATAAAACGCTATCGTTCAAGTTTGAACTTTTTAAAGAAAATTATATATATATATATTGTGCAGCGTCATTGTTGGCATTGACTGTAAACTCGCCTCGGTAGTGAAAGAAAGAGGCTTTGGATGTGCGCTTAAGCATACCAATCCAGGGATCGTACACACTTCTGCACGTGGAAATTAAATATTTCAAGTACCATCAATGAAAAAAAGACTAAGAACCCATCAAGCAAATACGAACTTAATAAACTAAAGCTATTATCTACAACCAAACTTCACTTTTGTAATTTGTAAGAATTAAATAAATCTATAAGTAGGAAACATTATTATTAAATATATTCTAATATTTAACTTAATTACAAAACAAATTCAAGAATAAAATTAACTTCACAAATTGCTTCAAGCAGTTAGCATAAAATTACAAAATTTCTTAAAACATTTATATTTTACACTTAAAATAGTCTCACATTATTTAAAGAAGATTAGTGGCTTTTTATTTAAATTGTACTAAGTTAGCTTTATATTGATTCTTTTTTTTATGCCTCATTTCGTCACGTATTCGCTGTCCTGAGATCTAGAAAAATTTTATGTTAAGTAACATAAGTAAAATAATTATCAACATGACTCATAACAGAAGCTTAGTTTGCCACTGCACTAGCTTGCTTACAGACAGAAAGCCAATGATCAGAAAATCCGTGAACGCCAGACGTTTGTTCAGTTTGAAAATTACTTGCACTTTGTCTGACCCAGTTAGTACCATGTGTTCTGAAGTTGTAACCCAGTTAACATACAGTACTCAAATATGAAGTTCCAATACCAGAGATGATAAGTTGTTGTCTATTATTTTAAATCTTATTAGTTGTAAGGAATACATTTTTATGTTAAATTTTATATTTTTGTGTTGTACCTTGCACATGCAATAAGGATTAAGGAAAAGAGATGACTAGCTCCCTTTAACATGTGGAGATAACTTTTAAGGGTGAGCAGTTAGTTACAAATAATTACATTACATAGCTAGATACTCTTAGTCATGCACATGGTTATAATTACAATGTTTTTTACTTCTAAACAATATCCATTAAAAAGTACTAAGAACATTTTACAGCAGTTTTAACTTATGATGATGATTATAAAATGATATTAGTATAACTACACATTAAAAGCTACAAAAAAATTATGTTTGCTAGCAACAACAAACAAGAAAATGTTTATGCACCTTTTTGCTGAACATTTTCAGGATAGTCTAGCTAATTTACATCGATATCCTTCTCTTTAGCATATTTTCTAAGTTAATTTATTTCAATAAACAAATCAATACTCTCACTAGTCTCCTTCAACTCCTAATTTATTAATATTTCAGCAATGTACCTGTGAAGAATAATTTTCTCTCTCTTTATAAAACCAATTTCTTTTTGAATGAATTTCCTCTTCATTTTAGAATTTTCAGATTTCATTAAAGCTTTCTGTTATTCTAAATGGCTGCTTAAAATGTAAAGGAGAAACTGCTAAGCTCATTTCTTTAATAATACGAGTATTAAAAATAAATATGAAGTGATATAAGGTCAAGGCCGGTGCTGTAGCCAGTATGGCAGAATATTTAGAATTTAGTGAAACACGGAGCAACAAAATTTAGGCCAACATTTTTAGAAATTAGGACAGACACTGAGGTATGTATGTTGCTTTAAGACAAATATGCTGAATCTTTTAATTAACTGTCAGTTTTCAATTTCTTTGATGATTGTGTCTAGTGGAAAGATAAGAAAATAAAGGGAAGATAAACGTATTAATCATTTCTGGGATCAAAAGGAGAAAATCACAAATAATTTTCTTTTCAGTGTTCTAACAAAGATTCTCCAAAAGATAAGTAATTCATCACAAATTTCCTATAAAACACATCTATTACTTGTTAATAACTACGAAAACAATTTTCATCACATTTTCCTGGAAGTTGTAGGTCACTTTTAGTGGAAATTAATCCCAAAGAAAAATTATCCCTACCAACTCTGTAAAGGCAAAAAGCTAGAAGATTTTCGGGGAAAAATTCAGAAAAGAGAAGTGTAAATTGAATTTTCAAGAGAAAACTAATACACATTTAAGTATTCTGAAAAAATTACACGGGAAAAAACGTTTAACATGGGAAAATATATAAAGACAAATGATATTAATTTCGAAATAATTTCAGTAGCATTTTTAAGTTTTTCTGAGACGTGTTTCAGAAACTGTGCTTTATAGCATTTATTTTCTCGTTTATTTTTCAGAATCAAATATTTCTGAGTTACCAAAATGAAAGTAATGTCACTTTAAAATATAACAGGAGAAAATAAAAATGTTTTACTTTAATGTTATTTATTGAATACAATTTTCATTCATTATCACTACTTTTATGATATTTATCAGTCTTGTTATGTTTGTGGAAACAATCGTCAGAATCTCACAAATCTCCGAATAAAATATTTTGTAAACAAACTGATTTTAAAATCGCCAAAATGTTGATAAGTAGACAAATTTGGCGCCGGGTAACGAAAGAACTCCTATCTCAAAAAGGGAAAAGTTGTTTTTGATGTAATAATTTTATGAATTCTTCAATCGCATAAAAAGAATTACTTCGAAATGTTTCTGTTTTAATCGAAGCAGGGCCTCGTATCTAAAACTCGAGTATCAATCATTTTATTAAGAAGTAGAAAAGAATCAAACGTTAACCCATCAAATACATATTTGTCAATGCATCGCCAAAAAATGGATATTGTTCGGAGAACAGCCTTGGTTGCGCCAACTTGGCTTCTTTAAGGGTATGGGCGACATTTCATCATGCCAGCGGAAGTAAATACTACAGATAATCAAATACTACAGAATAAATATTACAATAATAAATACTACAGTAATAAATACTACAGTAATAAATACAATAATAAATACTACAGTAATAAATACTACAGATAATAAATAAGTAATACTACAGATAATCCCTTAGCAAGGAAAAAGTATTACAGCTGTCTACTTAGAGGAAGTACGTCATCGAATGACAACCATTGCCTACCATACCACAATAAACTGTTTCTCCCTTTAATTACTATACTACAATAATAAATACTACAGATAATAAGTAATACTACAGATATACGGCTGTCTGCCTAGAGGAAGTACGTCATCGAATGACATCAATTGCCTGCCATACCACAATAAGCTGTTTCTCCCTTTTTGGCGTCAAGGCTGTTCTCCGAACAATATCCCAAAAAATATTCGTCCAAAAAGTAAATTCACTCTCAAAATGACAATCGTAAAAAAGGTAATGTTACATGAGTAAAATTAAGAAGCTTTTGGCGGTTTTCGTCGAAATTAAGGACTCCTAAGGACCGTACGAACCCTGCAATCCATACAATTTCCATATAGGCGGTATATGTTGGGCCACTTGTTGCTGATCATCAACCGGACATGTTAGATGGGCGATATATCGGAATGGGCAGGCAAATGCAGCAGTGCGACTTGACAGATGTAGCATTGGATGTTCATTATGTCGACAATGCATATTAGATGGCTGCGGGAGTATAATCCACTGGCACCCAAAACCGTAATTTCAGGTGACGGACTGGTACGGCTAAGCATAATACAAGGGTTATGATGTTTATCACAACGGTACCGCCAGACTCGGATACGACTATCGTGGTGTTGGACGACATCTGAAATGACAATGCTGTGCCATTTGTGTGTTCACCTCCGGCATTCAAAGCATCACTACAGCTGCATAAGAGTATGCTACAGAGGCAACGGTTATTGCAACACATAAAGCATTGCAAAAATTCCCCTCATATGCAAATAACGTCGAATGGTACCTGCTGACGCAGGTTGTTATGCATTAGACACCAATTCTTGGGCTAGGTTTATATACATCGCTATACGATCCATCTGCTATATGCACAATATACCTGATCTCTTATTCGGTGGTGTGACGAGGCTGGTGCATTCGTTCTCATTGCTCCGTCCGTTTATCCTCCATCCACCAATTCTATATTCGCATCACTGTGCCTTGATTTCGGGCAACAACGAGCATCAACTTTTCGGAAAGATAATTTGCAGTCCTTACTCTGTTAAGCTCAGAATCTTGTTAAAACAATTAACAGACTGTTTTTCGCAGAAGCACACTGAAACTTCCCACGGACAGGAGAGCGAAGAAACATTATCGAGGACGCATGGTGCAAATTTCAAGTCTATTACCATACTTCCTGCATAGAATTGTATTTCGGATGGTCAGCAGGTGTACTTCTAACATACTTTCATGTTGATGCGTGAAAATTAATTATTATATTATTGAATAAAAAGAACCCAGAAATACTTTGTTTTTATCCCCAGCTAAGTGAATGAATCAGTTTTCGTTTTTAATCGTTTGCTTCCAATTTTCAAATTCTGACAACAAAAAGAAAATTATACATAAATACTAAATAAGCTTTATCGTCACGCCTTATGTGATCTTTTAATACCTGAAGAGAATTTATTAAAAAACAAAATAAATTTCAGTGCAAGCATAACCCTTGATTATGTAAAACAGCTTAAATTTCATCTTGAATTTTTCGTTCTCTCCTCTCCCCCTAATTAGAAATATTTTCTACCAAAGCCATGAATCAGAATTACCTATCTGTTATTAAATCACCACCTTAAGATAGTTAAAACATCAGTTTTACATTACAGACGAGAGCCAAGCAAACAATTAAATAAACTTTATTTAGGCATGAAATTATATTTAACAAGAATACTTATAATATATAAAATATTAACAAAAAGTTTAAAAGCCAAGCTTTGAAACAAAGAAATGTTAAATAACGCACTAATTTGCTAATTTCTATACTGAAATTTAAAGAGAAATAAAAATGCCTAAAGCAAGACATTTTTTTCTTTCTTGTATATATCTTTGAAACGACAGTAATAACTTAAAAACTTTTCTCTTGTAAAATATGAAATACCTTTCATCCTGGAACAATGGAAAAAAATATTCACTTCTAAATAAAATATGACCGACTCACAGAAATTTAGTTTTATTAATATGCAGAAAACGAGCACAAATAACACAGAAAATAAATTCGGACACTTCCCAGTTTTGAAGGTCTCAGGTGAATAAAAAATGAAATACTCAGTTTTTACACGCACAAATATTGCTGATGAATCATCAAAAGAAAATTCATTTGATATGTAACAGATATTTATTATAAATAAAGGACAGTTTAATTTTTAGCTGATCACAACTCCAAATTCAGAAGATAAATAAAATATACTGCTAATCTGAATATCAGAAACTACAGCATGAAATTATTCATTTCGATTAGAGCGAAATTTCACATGCATAACAAACATTTATAAAATTACTACACATACATCAGGCGCTGCCTATAAAGACAATAAATAAGTGAAAAAAAATTCACTTAATATGTTAAACATGCAATTTTTTTCAAATTCATTTAACCTTAATCATAGTCTCATTGAGACTTTCTATACCATGCTCATTAACTAAAATTAAATGATGCATGGCGAAAACAGTCATTCCAAGTAACAAATACTGTTTTAACATTTTCTGCAAGACAATGTCAAATAACTGTCTCATCGAGACAACAATATAAAACTGAAATTTCTTTTGGAAACGTTTTGCCAATGAGAAGAGGCTTCTCTACAGAACTCTAGTGTAAGTCATTCTACATAATAATTTCATTACATAGAAGCAATTTTTCTAGTCTCCTATTCAGTTTATAGATAATAATTGCTGTGCCTGAAAAGAGAAATCAGTATAAGTAAAAATTATTTGTGTTTCAAAGCAAGAGTAATATTTTTCAGACTGCATATCAAATACAGAGAACATGCTCTTTCAGGAAGCAAAACAATAAAGACATAAATACATACATAAAAAAAGCTATAATTATAAAGCTGAAGACAAACTTGAAACATAATTTTACAGGAAATGGAATCGTTACTAATGGATATATTTAGTACGATTTTAAGTGCAAACACTTCTTATGTTACATATGTAAAAATATTCAATTATTCAAATCAGGCTAAATGTACTACTACATTCTAAGGATGCTATGCTAAACGTAGCAATTACAATTGATTTCACATTATTTGGCAGTCACCTGTAGCTTTTAAAAAAATTAAGCTTACTGAAAGTAAGTTACTTCAGGCATATGATTCAGTTTTTTGAAACAAGAATATTACAGAATGATATTGTCCATCTGAATCCATTTCTATAGCACATAAAACGATTTTAGTGCATATGAGTAGACTACACAAATAGAGATAGCATATCTATGACATGTAATAGTACAGATAACAATATAGTAATCAGTCCTGGCAAGATTGGCATAAAGATCAATTGTGCTATATATTATTTCTATGACAAAATCTTAGAAATCATAAATATTTTACTCCATGACAAAAATTTAACATACATTATTACATTAATGCATGGAAGTATATTTCTCTTAAAAATAAACAATAATTTTCTTTTCCTCCCAAAATTTAAGAGAAAGGATTTTCCTTTCGAAGATAATGTAAGCTACAAATTACATTTCAATCCTCCTAAAATATTTTACTAAAAAAAACTCATAATATTCAATTAAAAGTAACAAACACTTTGAATTAAATGAGACTCAATATCATATAAGTGGATGAAACATTTAACACGATATTTCTAATTATTTAAAAAAAAGCGTTCTGAAACTTACGAATACAAATCTACAGTTTAACAACCTGCATGCTTGTGTGCTTGTAGGACCCGATTAATCCTAGATTAACGGCGTAGGTGACAAATGTCACCCGCAAGCATATCAAAAACATTCTCATGGTTTGAAAGAAAATAACATTAGCTGGTGTAGAAAGATTTACTGGCTCTCTAAAACTTTCAACCCTAGACCAAGCCTTTGTAGGCATAGTTAGCTAACAGATCTTGTGTTTACATGCTAGATATAATTCACATAATAAATTTAACTAGACTGTATCAGTGGCGTAGTTTGGAGGGGGCAAGGGGACATCTGTTCTCGGGAGCAGCCTCCAGGAGACGTCAAATAGATATTACGAGATTTTAGAATGAAATGTTTTCCATTATAGGCAAACAGGAAGAGGCGCGAAATCTTCAACTGTCCCCTGGCATTGAAAACCCTAGCTAGGGTTTTGGACTGTATTCACAAAAAGCTTGTTTCTTTTACAGTTATGCCATTTTCAGCCTTTACTTGAGCAACTCAACTTCAATTGCATGTAAAAAAACGGTCTCTTTAAACTTTTTCCTTAATTTCAAATTTTTTACACAGAGGATTTTAAAACTGTTATACACTTTTTGAAACAAAACTTGGCAATATATTTGTTTATTTTTCAAATAAGATAATTTTAAGCCATATTGCACAGTTATTGTTGGTTACGACCCATTTCCGACTTTCCCAAATTAGGCTACCCAGCAAATTATTCCCTTTCATCCTTTGTAAATAAGGCAGGGAAGAGATGTTCCTAATTCCAGTTAGGGTCAGCACAATTCCCGAAACCAGCACTGTGTCTATAATAGAGATTTTGTTGCCAACGCGAAGGGGGGAGTGGAGTAAAGTCAGTGTGAAATACGATGAGGTTATATTACAATGAATTCCGTGCCTTACTTTCAGCGTTGAAATACTGTACGTCATAACATCCAGAGACGGTTTAAACATTTTTAGAACGATTTCGATAAAGAATTAAAAAATCTGATGTGGACACCATATTACTTCCTTGTACGGTCTATTAAATTATACATATTTTTAGCTGCATTTCATCAAAACTTACTACCTCGAATTTAATTGGAGATATATTTCTCATTAAAGTACTTCCAGGCAAGGATAAAAACTCAAGATATCTTCATTAAAAATTGAAAAATATGGAAAAACATAAAACACCAAATTGCAGTTAAAACAATGTTTGCAATTACAACTAGACAAGCAATTCGGTCAGGGAACAAGAAGGCAGACTTTTCAGTGCACCAAACTGAAAGTTTACTTTTGGTCCCACTCGACAAAAAGACATTGAAGGTGCAGAAACTGACTTGATTCCCTATTCTGCTAAGTTCCAAATGTAAACAAATATGGTTCCAAATGTAAATTTTTGAGTTCTGCGAAATACGTACGCACGTACAGACGAAAATATCTCTTCTGAATCCATTTAAATCCACTTTACAATTCGTTTTGGGAGAAAGAATTCTTTATTCTGTCCTTACGTACAGATGACACTCAAAAACACCGTTCAATTCTATTCAGTAGCGGTCAAAATGAATATTTACGCTGAAATATGATGTCCGAAATTTTTCGCGAATACTTCCTTTACTTCGTACAAGGAAGTAAAAAAGCAAATGTTGGCGAATAAAAATTTCCGGCAGCAGCTTATTATTTGAAATGAGGAATATCATCTTTTACATTTAAATTTATCTACTTTCAAAATGTCACATGCAAAGAAGATACGGATTGAAGGCTATGTCTTTCCGAAGAGAAATATTCCTATTCCATATTTCAAGAACTTAGTGAAATGCAAGGTATTAAAATTTCTAACAGCAAAATACGCAACATTATTAATCGGAAACCGTTAATCATTGCTTCTACACGAAAAGAAAACTCGAAATGAATACTCGAAAAAAGGTACGTACTGTTTTTAATGCAACTAAAGTTAAATCGTTGGTAACAAGAGAAAATCCGCCGACGCAGAAATTATTCGAAAAGTCTATAAATACAACTGTAGCAAAAATAAATAAAATAAAAAAACTAAGATTTACAACTTAAGAAAGACAAAAAGGAGAATGCTCACCGGCTTTAGCCAAGGCATGTGGCTCAACGCAGAATAATTTGTAGAACCCTGCATGAAAACTAGCAGGGAATAAATGAAAATACATTGTCACCCTTGATCTAGCATGGTTTACCTAAACGAGTGCAACAACAAAGGTCTATTGATTATCGAAAACGAAGAGAAAAAAATGTTCAAACCTGGTTCCGCCAATGCAAGGAAAGTTTATGATTGTTGTAGAATTCTCTTACAATGGAAAACTAAAAACAAGAACAGTGGGGAAAATGTTAAAATCAACTCAACGTACTATGAAGAGAAAGTTTTACGTCCGATATTTAAAGAAGACTTCCATTTCTTTACCCCAATGACTTTCAAAGAGTGAAATTTTATCAAGACAAAGCAACAAGCCATAGCTCGAAAAGTATCACTGTGTTCCTTGGAAAAAACAAGACTGATACAGGAATTGCATATACACTTTTTCAATGTATTACTGCACAGTCCCAAGACGTTTCACGTATGGACTATTGTGCCTTTGATCTCTTGGCAAGAACTCTTTGAAGCGCGAACCCAGCACAATTGATGGAAAGTAGTGGAAAAGTAATGAAATCAATACCCCTGGAAATTTTATGAAAAGCCATTTTATCATAGAAATCACGATACAGACTTACAGCCGAGAAGAAAGGCTATCAGATCGAATACCTAAAAGAAATATTTTTTCCATTTTAAACATCAATTAAACGGCCAAGAAATCGTTCTACAGATGTGTAAACATCCTTTGTAAATATCTTTAGCAATGATACCTATTTGTGTGCATGTAACATTTATTTATTTATTTATTTATTTTTACTAGAGTTCGATAATGACGATGTTTTGAAATAAAGCCACACTGATTTCTAACGAAGAGGTGTGAGTAACAAAAACAGAACTTTTGAGGGAAAAAATTATGAGGATTGGGTTAGGAACAAAATTTTAGTAATAGATTGTTGTAATACTATCATCTTTTAAAATATACGTTAATCTTTTTGGTATGGATTCAAAGAGCTTTTTTTTCTTATGTTAGTTCTGGCCTAACTGAACTCACAGATAAGTCGCTACGTAGTTCATTACGTTTCTGGACGTTTTATTATAGACAAAGAGCAAGGAACATCACATTTGGCGCACGAAAATTCAACGAACTATGACATTAGAAAGCGGAATATTTTCATTGAGCCCTCCTACCTTTCAAATACCTCAGGCAGCAGTAAACTCGATGGAAGGGTTCGATTTCCTACTAGAAACCACGCGGGCAGCAATGAAACCAACTGCGACGTTCGACGGCAAAGGTTTAGTTATGACCTTTCTGGAACAGTTGGAGTCGCATTTTACGTTACATTCCGTACAGGAAAATTCAAAAAGTGACAACTGCGACAGCAAATTTAAGGGTCAAGCCCTTAATTGGTTTAAGAGTATCAGAAAGTTCCTGCTGGGGGATCAAGGCTCCGAAGCATACAAATGGGAAAACTTCAAAACAGCGCTACTAAAAGCATTCCCGTAGTCAAAGACCGAGCAAAGTTGGAGTCAGAACTCTTCAGTAAATACCAGACGTATGTGGAAAAACTCACTGATTTTATCTTGCAAAAAATTCAAATGATTAATTTACTGTATGGAAAGAGGCCGGATAATGAATTAATCGAGGTGATTTTGCCGCATCTACTTCCTTCGATTCAGGATTCCATGGAAGTGTGAAATCCACAAACGCTGGGAAGTTTATTTCAACTAGCCGTGAAGTTCCAAACCAGATGAGCAGCTGAAAACGCGCGTTAGGTAAATTTTCGCCAGGGCGAGTATTGGAGGTTTTCGTTTCAAGAAAGATCTCAAAGTAGGCAGTATCTTTATCGACAGTCTGAGAAAACCGAAAAAGGCGGTAGCAAAAAGACAAGTCAAATTCATTTGGCTACATTGCAGTAAGTTAGGGACATCGTTTTAAGACCTGTCCTAGGCCAAAGTACTATAACTTCTCTTGATGATATTAGCATTACAAGTGAAACTAACGAACGAGTACGTAGATCATTTAAAAGAAGTTTTTTCATTAATAAATGTGTTGTGTAGATTTCTTAAGTACTATTTTACAGTGCTTAATAATTTTATCAATTTACAGTGAATAGTGAAATTTTAATGTTCATGTTTGAGTTGTAATTCTTAAATTATACTGTTGTTAAATTTTTTCATTTGATAGGGGTAAAGTTCTTTTAAGTTAGCAGAAAATCTTGTACAGCAACAGGCAGTTTTTGCGTTCTCACGGGCGGAGAATTTTGGGGTCAAGGGTCGGAGGCCAGCTGCATTTTTCGTCCCCTTATCTTGCGGGGGCGAACATGTGTTTTTCTCGTTCGAAGGCGAACATCTGTAGTGGCGTCGATTCTGGATAAAATTATGGGTTACAAAAATTTAGGATTTGTCTGAAGAGTCGCAACGTTAACCGATTTACGATGTAAACATTCCTTGGTTTTGAGCTTGAAAAATAGGGGCTTGTCACTGTGAAAAGATAGGGCTGACTTTCTTAGAATTTTGGTTGGTATTTATTGGTCTGGTCTTAGTGGTTAGAGAGGGTTACTGTTTTGTGTAGCATTGGTGAATTTTAATTTTATGGATTTTTTTGAACCAATAGTACTTATAGAGACGGTCTACATTTTGAGCGTCGCGAGCTTTTAAAATTAGTCGCTCCAGTGGCGAGAGGGATTTTTAAGACTTTGTCAGATTTTTGACTTTTTTTGAGGAGGCAGAGAGAACCAGCAACCCCTCCTTCCTCGGGACCATCCGTCGGACGGCTGCGGTTGCAGGAAAATTTTCGGTGCGAGAATATGTCCGAGAACGATGCGGTCTCCCATGGTGCCATCTTCGGCGAATTTCAGTTAAGGTCTACGCTATGTTACAATTCTCAAACGTTTCGATCTGTTTGCGTTGCTGGTCGGTTTCTCCCTGCGGAAATTGTGGACATTCATGTTGTAGGATTTCCGATTATAGAGAATCGGCGCGGCTGACGCCGTAGCAAGCGTTTTCAAATGCACAACGGCTTCCAGAATCGTTGTGGTTGTCTGAGTGATAATGATTTTCTACTAATTGACTGTGTAGGACACTGGAAAAGGAGGTGAAATACTGGAAGGAGCCGTCAGACTTGGTTTTTTTCTTTCCGCGAATGAACTAGCCAGCCATGAGTGCCACTAAAGGTTAACAGAATATGCTTTCGAAGACTATCGTCCGAATATTGTTTCCGACGATCCGGCGGCTCCCGAACTCTACAGACGGTCGGTGTGTGGGGTTTACCGTAAGTTTATTGTTGTTTCTATCTCTCGTATGGCTTTTGTTACTCGTTATTTAATTATTAATTTGAAAAAGTGATTAAAGCTGTAAATTGAGATGGGTAGTAATTTAAATTAAATTGAGGGCCAGTAATTCTTTCTTAAAAAGAAAATTTTCATTGAATTGATGTGCATTTAATATTCTATCAAGGAGTTTAATTAATTTCAATTTGTCAGAATATACATCGTTCATTGTTACAAGTAGAATTATTTTGTATTGGAAAATTGAAATGTCAGTTGCGTAAAGTACATAACTAGTAAATTTTTGTTGTACAATATTGATAGTTGTACAGATTGTCGTATGAGAACTTTAAGAGTAATGTTTTGGAAAATATTTTTGTAGAGGTAGTCTGATCAGCTATCCGTAATTAAAATTTTTGGTATATTAAATAAATGTATGTTATTGATTTACTATTGTATGTTTTTTTATCTCGTGTTGTACTGTAGGTCACCCGTGTGATCTTTTCAGAAAACATGGTTAAACTTCCATTCGAACTTGGGTAGTTTATTGCGGGCGTAGGAGAATTTAATAATGTTATAACTATAAGATCAGATTTATTAATTTAACTGAAATGGTGTTTTGACTTCTTAGTGTGAGATTTATCTTTTCCTGGTGTTTTGATTTGTTCTGTGCTATGCTTAAATGAAAAGTGTTTATGCCTATCTCTAAAGTTGAATTGAAATTTATGTGTTTTCAGAAAGGAGAGCCGATTAGTTAGTTTTAGTGAGAAATAGCATGTTGACGATTTTGTGTCGGTAATGCATTTTACATGATTATTAATCTTTTGATTTTAACAAAACACCAGGCAGGATATTTTCCTTTCTTATTGAATTTAAGAGTTGACAGTTGATATGATAAAACTTAATTTACTGTGTTGAGGATTTATGAAAATTTAATCTAGCTTAAGATATTAATTATTTTGTTTTCAATCACCAGTCTCTTTGCATTGATTTAATGAAGTCAATATATTTTTATGAGAATTATAGTATTGTAATTTTTAGTTTGTCACGGCACCAAGAGAGGTTCAGTATGCAGAATTAATTCAAAAATTAATAGCAAACCCGTAAAAATATTGATTCGCAACAAACGAAGCCGGCCTCAAGATGAATGCAGCAAAATGTAAATTCGTGGCCAAGAACTTAGATACCTTGGATATAAAATTTCGAAAAAAAGGACAGAAACAGATAATTCCAAAACTTTAGCAATCAAGAGTTATCCTGCTTCCTAAAACTGTGAAAAAATTAAAATACTTTTTGGGCACGTGCTCCTATTATCGATTTTTTATAAAGGATTTGGAGAAGCTTGTTGAACTGTTGAACACTTGCTGGTTCTTAAAAAAAATTGCTTCACGTGTACGGCAGAAGCGAACACTGTGTTCGAATGACTAAAACACGTATTAACCAATGCCCCAGTACCTAGACCAAAATTTAGAAATCGCTTCGGACGCCTCTGATTTCGCAGTTGGCTCCATCCTTTCGCAAAACAAGCAGCTAGTTGCCTATTTTAGTAAAACTTTGAATCAAACTCAACGAAATTCCACCGCGACTGAAAGAGAAACTCTCGCCGTCTTATTAGCAGTGCAGAAATTTCGTGTACACTTTGGAAGCGCACCAGTGAGAGTTTATTCAGACCACGCGGGAATTGGTTGCTTGTATTCCGGAAAAAATCTTTCGCATCGGCTTATACGCTGGACGTTAAACTTGCAGGAATATAATCTCATAATTAAACACACGCCGGGAAAAAATGTTGTAGCGGATGCTCTGTCAAGAATTAAGACTAATGAAGAGGGAAATACTATTCGATGTACCATGTTAGCCTCGAAAATAACTGAGTCCCGTCATACAATCATTACAGAATTGAAAACGGACCCCGATTCAAGAACATGTATGCATATCTCGAAGACCCAGAAAATTCCGAGCATGTGGATATTACATTAATTAGAAATAGGACAGGACACGAAGAACTCATTGATAAATTGCTATTGCACACAAAAATAACAAACGACAATCAAGAGCATAGGTCGGTCATCCCATTGAGTCTACGATTAAATATTCGACAAGAGGTACATGATTCGCCTATATCCGGCCACCTCGGTATTAGGAAAACATTACAAAGGGTCCGCGAAGCGGCTTATATTCCGCAATTGTAGAAAGTCGTGACAGCCTATGTCAGGTCATGTTATATGTGCCAACTAATTAATGATGCTAATTATAACCCGACCGGTTACTTAAATAATATTAAAACTACCTTTTCCAATGAGTTGATGGCGATCGATTTGCTGGGACCTTATCCCCGAACCAGGCTAAATAAAAACAGATATATTTTAACTATCGTAGATCGTTTTTCAAAATGGGTGGAAATAGTTCCCCTTAAACGAGCATCCACAAATATCGTGTTATATTCGTTTTTAAATAAATATATTTTAAAACACGGGGCCCCATTAAAAGTAATATCCGGTAATGGCAGACAATTTGTCAGTCAGTTATTTGAAAATCTTTGCATAGGATTTCGCATAAGCCATCTGAAACTGGTACCAGATAGGCCGCAGTCGAATATAGAGGAACGCGTGAACAAAAATATTGTTAAAAATTATTCGGGGATACATTAAGAATTATCGTGACCGTTGGGATAACTGTGTCAATGAATAATCCTTTGCATTGAGAACGGCGAATTATGGCACTACGCAAAAGACCCCCGCGGAACTCTTTTTAGGAAGGAAAATTCTAACTCCCTTAGATAAACTCGTTTTTTTTTTGCAACAAAGGGAAGAAGAATTTAAGTTAAAAGGCATTCAGAAAATTGTCGACTAGGCAATAAAAAACGTAGATTCAGCCAGAGAGAAACAGAAGTTTTATTACGATAAGAATAGACGGCAGGAGGAAGACGCTATAAATCAAAATGTATTAAAGACTAAACATTCATTATTCCCTGCACCTGAAGGCAGAGTTACAAAAATTAAGTCCAGGTTCGAAGGGCCATTTAGTATTGAAAAAATAAAATATACAACATTACATTTAAAAGACTTGACAGAAGACGGTGGCTAACGTTGATTCGAGTAAAACCGTATTATCATAGAAATGATTTTGAAGTATTAAAAGATCTTTATTAGGAGTCTGGAAGCGAGCCAAAAGGCACTAACGCTGAACCTTCGCAGTCTATTCCCTCATCAGAGAAAAGAAGCGAGAATTCCACTCCTTCGGAAAGCAGAAAGAAAGCTAGAAGGGAATTGGAACAAAGTAGAGTTCCAGAGCCACAAGACAAAAGAAAACTTTCATCAATATCGAAAGGAAGGACAGCAAAGCGAGTTCCACCGCAAAGTTTCAGGGGCAGAGAAAAGAGAATCACCAACCATGACGAGAAGGAGAGCTGTTCCATCACAATGGGTTCCACACTCAACAGAGAACACTTCATCTGTCGTTAGTGGTTAGGCACCGACAAACGCGCCAAGAGAGGCCAGTCAAGATCCAGCACGAAGGGGTCTGAGGTAGAAAAGGTAAGCGGAGTCTACATCCACTTCGCCCTCGAATACAAGAAAGGCACGGACCGAGAGGCAAAGAGAACATACCACCAAAGCGGAACCCCACTACCAGCACCTACCATTGGAAAGAAAGTCAGCTCGATTTATCGATAAAGGATTAAAGAGGAACGAACATCCACCACAAAATGAAGCCGGCTCGAAAGAAAATCTAAGTTCAAAGCCTGAATTGTCCGAGTTGGCAGGAGAATCCACAAAAGAATGGAGGTCTTCAAAAAGCAAAAACACAGGTGAAAATTTTCTTTGTCTTCTCATTTGAATACAGGTTCAATTTATATCATTTTGCTCAAAGTTGCTAAGGAGAACAAGTTTTTCTTAAGCGAGAACTGCTATATGCTGCTAAAAGCAAGATTTTTAATTTAGTTCGCGATAAAGTATGCTGTAAATATCTTTTAGTCGGAAAGACTTGATATTACGATTCAAATGATTGTAAACTAAATGTTAAAATTTAATTTTTTTAAAAGGATTGTAAAGTATGTACAGCAACGGTCTACGTTGTGATGTAAAATG
Organism: Stegodyphus mimosarum; assembly: GCA_000611955.2. Classification (NCBI taxonomy): domain Eukaryota; kingdom Metazoa; phylum Arthropoda; class Arachnida; order Araneae; family Eresidae; genus Stegodyphus; species Stegodyphus mimosarum. The sequence continues at coordinate 37,084 of KK119574.1, forward strand.
AATTTGAAAACTTTTACTATGTTAAATGTGTAAAAATTTTTGTAACGAAAGTAAATTTTATGTGATGAATGTAAATGTGCTTTAAATTTCAAACTTTGCTTATATGAAATATTTGAAAGAAAGTTAATAGAGTGAATGCGTTAAAGCTAGGTTCTCCAATTAGAAGAAAGTTTAGAACACTTTCGCGTGTGCAATACATTACGTATAGTATAGAAAATAAAGTGTCCTTTTAGGTCAGGAGTACAAAGAATTTCTTTTTTCTTTTTTACTTTTAGAAAGTTGGTTAGATGGTAGCGCTCGACATTTTAACAATATTTCCACGCTCATCGCCTTACAGTACATACATATGGAGAGTGTTGGGAGATTGAGTGCAAAGTATGAGCGCATGAAATTGTATGTGGACCAAACAAACTTGTAGAGACATTAGGTGTTTTTTGAAAGCAGGAGAGATGATAAATGAGCAATGCCTTCGCCGGGATTTGAACCACGGACCTCTCGAATACGCGCCGAGCCTGCTGACCTCTACACCCCGAAGGCATGCAAAGAAGGCGGGAGAAATATCTTGTATACTCCCTCTTTTAAAGGGCGACAGGGGATTAGGGGACCCAATCGCCAAATTCTGGTGGTGAAGAATCATCATCCAACACCTTTTTTAGTTCGGGCACCACTGTAGAGACATTAGGTATTTTTTGACAGCAGGAGAGTTGATAAATGAGCAATGCCTTTCTCCGGACTCGAACCACGGTACTCTCGAATACGCGTCTCGAATATGCTGACTGCTACACCACGAAGGCATGCGAAGAAGGTGGGAGAAATACCTTACAAACTGATAAAATGTAAACTGTACCGAAAAGTGTACAAATTTATTTCTGTATAGAGTGCTAATACTTTTTCCTTTCAGATATATTGGAAGGACAAGATAACTGTGATGATGATTCAAAAAGTTCTAGCTATGAAGAAGGAAATGATTTGCAATAATAATTTTCTTTATTTTATTACTTAGAGTTAGATCACTTCGTAAAGTTGGCTCCAAAAGTAGGTTAAACTTCAATTCTTAGTAGTGTAATTGAGTTTTAAAAAGCTTGAAAAAGTTTGAAAAATCTAGAAAATAAAGTTAGAGAAAGTTTTGTAGAATTTAAAGCTCTCAACAAGTTCGTTGTGAGACCTTTTTGTTCGAATACTTAAATTCTTGTGCGGAAAAATGTAAGGTGTATTTTAATTTTCAAACCCTTTCCTTTCAATTCTTGTTTCCCATTTACAGTTCCCTACCAGAATGAGTTTTTACAATTGCGTTGCACGCAAATGAGTTAGGAGTAGTATTTATTGAAAGTTCAACTAACTTTGATAGAGAGTGCTAGGAGTTCTTAGTGGCATGTGTTTGCCTTCTGTCTAATTTATCATTGAAGCTGTTACCCTCAGGCGTATTATACGTGCCTATTGATATCCGCCGGCTAGTTTAATTTAAGGGCCAACTATCGTAGATAATTGTGTCTAGTTTTAGCTAGTCTAGTTTAGTTAATATTATATTAGTTTTCTTATTCTAAGTAAAAGCCCGAGAAGGGGCCGACTGTATTATTTATTTGAGTGAATAAAAGGGTAATTTAACCATTCTCGAATATACGTCTTTGTTGTCTGAACTCAGCTACTTATCGCTACGTAGTTCATTAGGTTCCTCAACGTTTTATCATAAACAAAGGGCAAGGAACATCACAACCTTACAACTTTACTGTACATATTTCTGTATAAAAATATGTACGCAAAGCAGTTTTTATTTTTCAAATTTTGGGTTTAAGGGTATCTTTAAGGTCGGCTAATATATCACTGATAAGGCAGTAACTTTTTGTTTCAGTTGTTATTCATTTTACTAAATTCTTGAATAATTTAGACGCGCAAATTCAGTGAATAAAGGGTATACTACATATTGCTTTTCTTTTTTTAAAATATGCCTATGCATGAATCGGTTTTCATCTATAAATTACAGAGTTATTTATATATATGTCCCTCTATACATGAACCAGGAAAATGAAAACCGCATACACAGCTGCATTAAATCCATCTACTCTAATTATAGGCTAAGATTGAGACTTTAAATCCCCAAACCCTGTCGACATAAGAAAAAAAAAAGGTCAGTTTCACAATTTATCGATGAAAAAATTATGTTGTTCCCTATTCTACCACGGTGTCTTAATCATATGCCTGTACAGTTTAATAGTTAATTCAGCCCTGCAAAAAACCATCGTTACTGGCTTTTGGGACTCCTGACTTTATTTCGGTTTTTATTCGAACGCTGTTACGCGGCAGGCCCCAAAAAGGTACAAATTCCTAGATATGACAATACACTTACGCTTAAAATTGGAACTATATATCTTATACATCATAAATGGTTAATTTTCAATGTTTACGGAAGGGTACAGATGCTGAAAGAAAGTCTGATATGACACGAGTTTTGACGCTGTTAACCGAAATACCTGCAGATGGAGAGAAAATGGTTGAAGTGACATGACTTTTGTTGCCACTTCTATGAAAGCCTGAAAGGGTGAATGAAATATCAGACTACAGTTTTATGCAGTATATATATATATATATATATATATTTTACTTACAGATACATATCTCACAATTGCATACATACAGGGTGATAAAAAAACTTCTCTGAGATATGAATCCCTAGAGGTCTAACTGTCCAACCAATCGAAATTAAATTTCAGGTATGATTATTTGAAGGTATAAGCTCGAGATTGTGATGATTTAAAGAATAAAGTTCTCATGGTTACGGTTACTCACCCTTTTTCCTGCGCACATTGAAAAACCATAAATGGGATTGGAACAATACAGTACGACGAAAATTGCAGGCATAAAACATTTGCCAAGAAAGGGTTTGTAAAGGATCAGTGACAAAACAAGACATGAAAGGGAAAAAACGTTCACTGGAATTACAAGTTCTCAACGTGCTCAACTTTGCAGACGATAACGTATTGCACGCGGGAGATTGTCCACTACAATGATGAACGTGACATCGCAAGAGGAATATGTGCAACTTCACGTTTTATAGCATTTTTCAATTCTAACAGATTTCATGGATTTGATGTGTACACCCTAGATTTCAAAAAACCCCAGAACCAGAAATCCATCTGTGTGTGGTAGAGAGATCGCGGTGGTCATGAAACTTAAACGTTACGGGAAATGTCACTATCCTGTAATGTTGTACGTGTTGAAAACTTGCAATACCAGTAAAAGTCCTTTTTCCTTCTCTTGTGCTGCCATTGGTCCTTTCCAATGCTCTTCTTTGCAAATGTTTTACGCTGGCAATTTTTGTCATACGAGTATCGTTCCAATGCTGTTTATGTTTTTTTTAATACGCTGGTCAATTTCCGCAGGAAAAAAAGTGGATGACTCCATGAAAAATTCGAAATAATTTCACTGTAACCGTGAGAGCTCTAATGTTTACCGTGAATGCTCTAATGTCTAATTACAATCTCGTGAGCCTAACTTCAAGTAACAGTATCTGAAATTTTATTTCCATGGGTTTAGCGGGTAGATTGCTAGGAGTTCATATATCGGCGAAGGTTTTTATGACCACCATGTACATATACTGGTGTGCAGAATTTACGCACAAGACGGGTTTTCGAATGTAACGTCGTGCAGAAGAGTAACCTATCGACGCAAATCATACCATAGAATTTCTAAGATGTGAAAATACGGGACAAGTGACCAAAACCATTCAAACAAGGAATAAAAAAGACAAAAAGGCATTTTATTGAAAAGATAGCTCCCAAACTACAAACGTTCATTTCTATGATTAGGAAGCACAGCCTCACCTAGTTAACTGGAAGGATGAAGCTAAACACCACAACTCAAGATGGCCATCTCGAAACACCTGCTAATAGGTAAGTTCACCATATCGTGTGCTCCCATCCGAATGATTGATTGTACGGAGCGCCAATGGCCTAGTCAGCAGGTTATCGGAACTACAGCATTTCTTTCTAACTGATGATACAAATATTAGGTAATTGCTGAAAGGCATGGCTCTCCAGGCCAAAAACTAAGCATCCCAAACCCAGGGGTAAAGAAAAGGGCTAGGCTATTCCTTTGAGTGATCCCTAGCAAACGCGATCCTAGTCCGACATCACCATATTGCATCAGCTCTAAATTCGCCTTTTTATAATTGTTCTTCCATTTTGCTGCGAAGCGATATGCTAGCAATGAGGACATCCCAAATTAATTTTAATCGCATATATTTGTCTTCTACACTCCTCAAAAATGAAATTCCAAGACCAAGAAAGAATGCTCGTAGCGTCATGCAAATTGCAGGATCGAAAGTTGTGAGATGGATATGCAAATGATTAAAAAAACACACACATAAAATCATCATAAGCCAATTTATTCAGTATCACGTGCCCACCTCGGGCAGCGATACAGGCCGCAATCTGGCGAGGCATGCTATCAATGAATTCATTGATGGATGCCTGACGTAGCCTTTGCAAGCCACATCCACTACTGTAAAGCAGGTCATCCAGGCTTTGCGGCAGTGGTCCTCGGTTAATGTCACGTTCAATGACATCACACAGGTGTTCGATGGGATTCAAATCTGGAGAAGCTGCCGGCCAGGGTAGGATGCCAAATCGGGTTAGGCTGTTAAGAGTACGCCGTGCGACATGCGGCTTGGCATTGTCTTGCTGGATTACTGTGTTGGGTGCGCTCTGCAACCAGAGCAGGATAACAGACTCCACAACTTGTGTGACGTAGCGGTCCGCTGTCAAACTGCCGTCAATGCGTACTAGGATTGTCTTGTGATCAAACATTATGCCACCCCAAACCATGATGCCTGCTGCAGGACAGCTGTGACGCTCGGCGAAATGGGCTGGTCCGTAGCGTTCTCCGAGTCGTCGCCATATCCTTCGACCGCCGTCTTTCCTCCACAGACAGAAAAGAGATTCATCCATAAACAAAACCCGATGCCATTCGATTGTCCACGCGCTATGACACTGACACTAGACCAGACGTCTAGTCTTGTGTTAAGCAGTCAATGGTGACCCTGTGGCTGGTACCCGTGAACGCAAGTGTACTTCATGCAATCTGTTGGGTGTAGTTTGGGTGGACACAGATGCACCTGCTCCTGCTTCAGATGTCACGTAACGTGGAGAAAGGGTCTCCAATAGTTGACCGCCCAATATGCTCGTCTGTGCGCTTTGACGTGCACTTGTGCGCACCACTTCCTCTTCGACGTACACGTATATATTTCTGAATCCATAGTGTGACACAATGTTCGATGGAACTCACGTTGTGCCCAACACAAGTGGCTACTGTGAGCAGCGACAACCCAATTTCATAGATTTCCATAATACGTTGGCGTTCCCCGGTCGTTAACTGATGGTATTGAGCTCGCCGACGTCTCAGAGGTATTTTCTATGCTAAGTCTCCAATGCTCCGTAAACCCTCAGATGCTGTTTGTGAGAAAGGAAAGTGGCTGAACTTAATAACCGCATATGCGTACCACGTGAACCAACGCGTGCTCAACTTTTATCATTTGCATATCCACCTCACAACTCTCGCTCCTGCAATTTGCATGACGCTACGCGCATTCTTTCTTGGTGCTGCAGTTTCACTTTTGAGGAGCGTAGTAAGACAGTGTTAAAGTCAGCTGGCGGCACACGGGCCGCATGCAGAAATCGAATAACTTTATATTGCCCGCGAATACATTTTCCGTAAATTAATTAACATTATTATGACAAGAATTTGAAGTAAACGTCTAAGATTTTAATGCTTTGAAGTCCAGTTTTGCGTTATTTTCATTGCCAAAAACGAACGTGAGTAACTCTTCGGAAAATCCAGAAATGGAGTTAATTATAATTATTCTGTGATATAAATCTTATTCAAAGATTTGAAAATACAAATATGATTAACTTTTATTAGCGTTTGTCAAAAGATAAATACCTTCACTTAACGAATTTTTGTAATACGAATATTCGCTTTGTTTTTGAGCACGTTTACATGAGAACAGTTTTTTTTTCGTACTTGAAAATTAATAAGTCTACGAAAAGAACCAGACTACCGATGAGTTTCTACAATTTGTGATTTTACTTTCTAGTAATCTCCTTCCAAGATTACAAACTTCATCAAAATCGAAAGGTAATGAAGTGTTGTAGCTGTAGTAAGAAACAAAAATGTTTACAATAATTTACTTAACAAATATTATTTTTTCTGTTTGCTTCATAGAAAAATCTAGTAAGTAAAAGAGAATAGGTTGCCATTAATTATTCTCAAGTTTTGCCCCTCTTGGAAAGCTTTCGCATATTTCTTTTTAGTTCAAATTAAAAGTAAGCTATTTAGTAGTTACTTCAATATATTACAATTAGCAGAATAAATGCTAATCTGAAAATTTTAATATTCAGATGTCTGTCTGAATAACAAATTGTGACCAACAGAAATTTACTGTAGATTCCAACATTTAGATTTCAGGCAAAATATAATTTGCTATTTTTCTTTCCGTTATTTTTATTTCTGTGTTTTGATAAGTATCTAGTAAAATGTTTTAAATTAAAAAATTTTGTTAAAAACAAATCCCCCCTTGTTTTGTAATTACTGCCCGTCAGCTACTTTCAAATTGTGCACTGGCTCGTTTGCAATTAATTTTGAGACCACTGTTCTAAAGTATCTTTTATGTAATATGTCTTCTTGTGTTGTAACAAAGTGCCATAAAATTCACGGAAACGCGAAACGTAGAGATATTGTGTTTCATACTTTTCCAGTGGACAATTTGCTTTTCGTGAAAAAAAATGGACACATGTGTCGAAGATAGGAATCTATTAATGTGAAGAATACAAGAATTTGCAGTGAACTAACTTCTATGCAATGACTGTGAAGGTTACATGAAAAATCGCTTGTTTGGATTGTCGCAAAAGAAACTGTTAAAATCCAATACTGTGCCGACAAAAGAAAAATAATACAAAGTGCTTTTGAAAGACTACACGAATTAAGTTTGAAGAAAGTTCATTTTGAGGCTGATTACGAAAATGATAAGACAATTGACATAAATATATGTAATTTTAAAACTAAACTCACAAATGGCGATGTAAATATTGCTGAATGCCGTAACTGTAAAAATGAACAGGAATGCATTGATAATTTGTAAAAAATAAAGTTAGCTCAGTATTTTAGGCAATTTATAATCATATAAAATGTCAAAGTAATTTCGCATAAAAAGACCCTTCTCCGCCCCTCTTTTGAAAAATTAAGTAATTCTCTTTGAAAACTGTGAGGTAACTTGTTTTGTCAAGCTTAAGACAATGATATTATATTTATTTAAATGTAATTTATGTATATAAATGTGAGTTAGAAGATCATTTTAAAAATATATGCTGTTATGTCAAATCAGAAGAGAAACATGCCAAAGTAAAATTTATAATTACGTCAAAAAGACAATCTTAGATTACATTAAATTTTGAATAAAACTATCGATTTCAAGGGCAATCAAACATAACTTCCTATTCTTTAAAATGCAGAGGAAAAAATTGGCACATGTATTCAAAACTACGCCAATCTAACTTTTTTTTTTTTTTGCCTAACTTTAAAAAGCTGTTATTATAGTTATCTTAGAAAGTTTAATAGAATTCTCTCAGTTAGTATGCAGAAGAAGAAAAGATATTAGATGTCAGATTTTTTTTCTTCATGATTTAATAATAAATGCATAAGGGTGAAAAACCTGAAACTTTTAAGAAAAACGAAACTGTTGCGTATTTTATCTATTATTTTAAAACTAATAAATGATTATTATTAACTTTTAAACTTATAAACGCATACAGTAATAATATCTTCTCTTTTAAATTATAGCTATTTTTTCACACGCAGTTATTTAAGGTTTCCTCCCCCCAAAAATTTAAAATGTTAATTTCATCACTTCTCACTTCTTGTTTCAGGGAGAAAAGCTCTATGAACTAGCCCTTTTCTTCTAAGTCCTGTCCCTAACCACAGATGCGACAGCTTGATCTTTCGCAAAGCAGAAGTTGTTCTATGCATCAAGAGTAATTACTACTCATGCTTGTCACAGTACCGAAATAATGGTTATGAAATTGTCACTTCATACGTGAATATGCTACTTTACGGAAAACTTTACACCAGTGCTTTCTATATTTCTCCGCGAAACTTACTTACTTACGACATTCTGGACAAAACCCTTCCTTCTGAAATACAAAATACTTCACACGGGACTCTAGCGCCAAAATTACAAATTAGGATAACCGAAAAGAAAATCTCAGCCGTAAAGTTCGAGATAACTGCATTTTAAATCATCGCATCGCGATTCATGCACCTGAGAAGAATATATGCAGAACAAGTAACATACAAACTTCAAATATCTTGGATATCCTGCTCACTACTTCTACAACTCTTAGGACCCTGGAAGTGACGCACGAATTAAGCTCGGATCACCTGCCTGTAACTGCACTGCTGGGGATCTCAAAACCATACTTTAGTGTTACAAAAATACTGAAGACTGGAAGCTGCTCCACAGCCTACTTCTAGAAAACCTAGTAACCCCCCCCAAGGACTGAAAAACTATAAAGACATTGACACTGCCATTGTAGCATTTAGAAGCTGTGCGAATAGTACTTTTGATGACGATGTAACTATTAAAAATAACGCTGAAATCTATAAACGTACTTCTAATGTCAGTTCACTCATCAGCGAAAGAAATCGGTTTCGGAAAAAATTTCAATTAACCTGAGACCTCCAACCTTAAAAAAGCTACAAACAAGTTTAACACAGCGATTAGAGGATCAATTAAACAACTCAAACAAGATCTCTGGGATGACAAAATGCTAAATATGAACACTCCTGGCGAGTCTTTCAGCTCGTTTATCAAAAACCGCAAACTCAAATTTGTCAAAGGACCATTTATGACGGAAATAATCGGCACTTCAAATCATGAAAAAGCTATTTTTTGTAAGACATTTCGTAAATGAGTTTGTACCAAATCCTTGGTTAGTCGATGAAGAGTTTGAGCTAAAAATACTACTTCACGAACGTGACTGGCTTAATGCTCCCACCATACGAAATCTCACCAATTTGACTACGTCCCAAGAAATTGCAAGTATCATCAAGACCCTAAAAATCAGAAAAATGCAGGTATTGAAGGCATTTTTTAACACGGCTATAAAACATTATATCTGCAAACTGACCTGCGTATTGAATGCCTGCTTGACAAACTCTTTATTTCTCCCAAACCCGGAAGAAAGCAAAAATGACTTTAATTCCGAAGCCTGGTAAGGCTCACACGAAACCACGAAACGGTTACAAATTCATTAGTCTCCTACCAGCTCTGGGAAGAATTTGCAAAAGAATCACCCTTCACGGAATGAGTTCTTACTTTCAACTGTTACCTCCGTAACAGTTCGAATTTCGGAAACACCTTTAAAACGAAGAAGCAACTTGTCCGGATTACTAAATTCGCAGACGCTGCATATTACATAGCAAACTTAATGTTGTACTCCTCATGCTGGACGTAGCGAAAGCTTTGGACCGCGTCTGGCATGAGGGGCTTATCTATAACCTGATCCACTAGAACCTGAACCGGGAGCTTATCCTACAAATTCATTCGTTCATTAGAAATCAAATATTTCATGTGGCTGTAAAAAATAGTAACACTGAAACGAAGGCTATAAGTGCGGAGGCACAGCAAGGATCAATAACTGAACTTTACACTATCTATTTTATACTGCGTTTTTTCCTAAGAACATAAATCACAACTCAATGATTGCCCTCTGATGCAAGACTGCATCTCTGGTGCAGATGACACCACCTTGGTGGGTTAAGCCCGCCATTTAACTCTTTCGCATCGAAGTCGCCCCCAAATGCCTGAATCATTTTCTACCTAGTGCTGTCCCCCATCACGTTAGTGCATTGCTCATTGCTTTCAGGAGTTGTTAAATGACACGCCAATCATTCTTTTGAAGTGACTAAAAGTAGTTCTGCTATAATGCTGTTTTATTGCACCTTCTTTATTCTTTGTTTTATAAGTGTGAAGGGCACGGAAAAGATACCCAAAGGTGATTTTGGATATCTATGAATTTTAGAACGTTGGCACTGTAGGCAAGATTGAACAGCAGTTTTAATAAATTTCTTCATATTAGACCAAAAGTATCGCTTAGTAATTAGTTTTGTTGAGGCTGAAATACCGGCATGAGAAAGACCGTGAATCTGCTAAAAAATGTTAAAGCAAAAAGATTCATGAATGAACGGACGAGGTGTACCTGTGTCCATATTGCAGTAGAGAGTAACAATCTTCTAAAGGAAATGTTTCTCTAATTTAAGAACTAGTTGAGATAGAGAATTTTGAATTTCGGAATCCTGAATTTGTGCTTCGGATCGCTTTTTTATAATCAATGTGTTAATTATCAGATACTGCATCTATTTCTACCCTGGATAAGGCATCAGCAACGATATCGTCACGACCTTTGATGTATCGTATGTTAGCGGAAAATTGGCCAATAAAATCAGGATGACGAAGTTGTCGTGGAGAACATTTTTCGGGATTTTACTTAAAGGCATATATTAAAGGTTTTGATCTGCAAAGATTTTAAAGGCCCTGCCTTCAAGCATGTGTCCAAATTTCCTAATCAACAAATATATAGCCAATAGTTCTCGATCATAAGTTGCCCATTTCCTTTGACGAGTTTAATGGATAGAAACGTAATGGGTTACCAAACTGAATAGCAAACAATTGCATTAATCAGCTACCAACCACAACTTCTGGTCCATCAGTACAAAGTTTCAAAGTAGCACCTGGAACGGTGTGTCTGAAAAGGATTGCCTCGGCAACTGCCTTTTTTGCAATGGCGAATGCTTTCTCAGCCTCGTCGTCCCATTCGTGAGGTTATTTTTCTGTTTTGCTTGGCTGTGAAGGTTTCTTCTTATTAGTACGGCCTTCCGATAACGTACTCAAGGGAGCTAAAACATGCGAAATTTTTGACACAAAAGTCTGTAAAAGTTAAAAATGCCGAGAAAAGTTTTTACTGATTTAGAGTTTGGTTAAGGAAAATTTTGAATGGCTTTCACTCTATCGGGTAAAGGTTTTAAACCCTGTTCAGATACATGAAAACGCAAATATTCCAAAAATGTTAACCACAATTGCATTTAGATACATTAATTCTTAACCCATAATTACTTAATCTTTCCAAAAGAGCTTTCAAGTGTATCAAATGCTCAGTTTCGTCCTTCGACGCAATCAATATGCTGCCGACAAAAGCAAATACTCCTGGCAGCTCACCAGTTAACTTCATCAATAAAGCATTGAAAGGTTGCAGCTGTGTTGGATACATCAAACTGCATTTTTGTACTCTCAAAAAGTCCGAAAGGAGTGGCAATAGCTGTTTTATGGATATCAGATGGATTAATTGGAATTTGATTATAGGCTTTTACGAAGTCTATTCGAGAAAATACCTTTGTTCCAGACTATCCGGCAAAATCACAAATGTTGGGAATAGAATACTTATCTCTCAATGTCTGAGCGTTTAACCTCCGAAAATCTCCCAAAGTCTCCATTCGTTTGTGCCTTTCTTTGACACCATGTGAAGAGGAAAGGAGTATTTACTTTTGGAGGGTCGCAGGTGGCCTAAATTGATCATTTTTTTCAAAATTTCATTCTTAACAATTTTTAATCTATCTGGGGCTAATCTCCTAGGCTTACACGAAACAGGAGGACCAATAGTTTCCATGAAATACATAGTACTATGCTTACCAGTCTCATTAAGATCAGGAAGCTTCGAAAGTGAAGGATAGTTACACAGTAGTTTATCATATACACTATTTGCAATAATTGTTTTAACAGAATATAAATGTGCGTTAATTACACTGCAATTTATTTTTAAATGAGTATTTAAATCAACAAGCTTTCTGTTCCTTAAATCACGTAGCAAATCAAAATAATGCAAAAAATCAGATCCAATAATATTCGTTGACACTTTACACACATAAAACGAAAAATGAAAACTGCAGCGAAGACCGAGATTAAGACTTAAATTTTTGTGCCCCTAAACCAGAATTGGAGTACCGTTGGCAGCAGAAAACGTCTTAATTGGTGTCTGACGGGCTTCATCTTTGGTTGCTGAGAGGAGACTGACAACTGAGCCAATGTCGCACAAAAATACTTTGTTTGACTTTCTGTCTCTAATAAAAAGGTGACGAGAGTCAGAGGGTAAAGAGCAAGTCGCCATTACACTTTCCCTGGTTTGTTTACCTGGCATGTACATGGTGGAACACACTTTTTGGCTTTCTCATTAAATTTGCGATGATACCAGCAATAGGAAAAATTTGAAGCAGCTGAAGGATTTTGCTTTCTGTTAAAGCGGTTTTGGGAGAAACTGCATGATCGTCATAGAGACAATACCTCACCACGCAATTTGCAGACTTAATCCAGTAAGGAATCCAACATAGAATTATTAGACACATTGACTGATACAGCTGAAGAAACTGCACTTACTTGAGCGGCTTAACTTCCACTGTTCGATCGGCAATGCTGCCAACTATCGAAGAATCGAGCGATTCAACGGACGCCAGGATATATTGAACATTTGGTGGCATTTGCTGAAGAAATAACTCTAATGAATCGGATATATCATGTTTTTCAGCCCGTCTTTTCATGACATGAAGTAGTTCGGACAGTTTTCTGTCTCCAAGCTGCTGCCCAGCGAGTAATTTTCGAATTTCCTTCATTTCCTTCAGCTGCTTTCCCCACATCGATCAGTAATGGCAGCTTTCAGGTCTTCGTAAGAAGAATCTGTTCGCTTCTGAAGTATGGTATCTCGAACGAAAAGGCAAATGAGCGACGCAATAGTTAAATTTCGTCTTCGAATCTGTAACAGGCTTGAGTACGGCTAAAGAAAAAGTTGATTCGCAAAGAGCAAACCACAATTCCGCGTCAATAGGATTGTAAATTGGTATCTTTACAATTGCTGTTTCTTTCATGTTAGTAGCTGTAGCGAAGAAAACGAAAGTCTTTAAACAATCAAGCGTAAACGAACAACCGATACGAAATTTCATGCGTGTAGACGGGTCACCATTATAAGTGTGAAGGATATAGTTCCGTAAATACTCTTAGAAGACATGACTCCATGTCGCTGAAACACAACTTTATTAACATAACTATTCATTAAAACAGTCAAGCTTCTACATGAATACTCGAACCTTCCTGTACTCGAGATAAGGGCAATGTGAGCGAGTTCGCTGATCGCGCCCGTGTTTATTACGAAAACAACATGGTGTCATCTGGCGGCACGCGCAGCCGAACATAAGACAGCCACAGTTTACTACTAATGTTTAGCTATTGATGCCTGAAGTTGCAATCCTGTCCCAAGAGGAAACTGCACACGGTTACTGTTAGCGCTGTAGCATTCTACTTGTCATGGGGGAAGGAAAACTATTCCAAGACAAATTCCTACACACAGGCATTTTCGATGTTTGAAGAAAACAGAACTGGTCTCTTGATGCACAATAACCATGCAATAAGGGAATTTCAAGACTGCATTCCCAGGAGTGGACACTGGTGTAAATGCTGGAAAATCTGTATTAATGGCAAAAGGTCTCAATTGTTGGGTTATAAAGACCAGAATGCCCCACTAAACTAATTTTATTATTTAATCAGAGTTTCCCTGAGATTTGTCATCATTAACATAATCTTTTAAGGGAAACAAAATATCAGATATTTGAAAACTTTCATTTAATGTACTATTTTCTATATTATTCCACATTATGTGTTGACTTAATACAAGTACAGCCATAATAATGAAAAGATTATTTAATTAGATAGTTTTCCTCGTGTTCATTATGATTAGTGTAAAAATATAAGATATTCTACATTTTTTAAAATCTTTCCTTACTTTCAGTATCGATCTCGAATGTGTGTTTCCTTAACACTAATAAGACATTTTTCAGTTTTCAGGGACAACTTTTACACCTTGCGGAACTTTTTAACGTTCTCGGAAAGAGAAGTTAAATTTTCAGGTGTAGAAACTTAGTTTTTAAAATCTAACAGATCTTCTATGGTTCTGTTTGAACAAAAAACGAGTAAAAATGTTGCATTTACTTTATAGGTTAAGATTCCACAAGAAAATCAGCTCCATAAGAAGAAAATTATAATCAGAGCAATAGCAAACCATGGTAAAATTCCATCAGTCATCCCAACTTCTCCAGCTTTAATCAGGGGATCACCCACAGCATATCGCAAGTAAGGGAGGAAATCCAGTAGGGTTAGTCCATTTTTTAAGGCTGATGCTTCTCACACCTTGCTATGCTTTCAATCTCGAACATCACCTACAGTGATTCACACAGTCATGTTTCTTATTAGTACAACCTGGGAAAGCTGGAAAACATTGAGCTTCAATGCACAATATTTGCGGCTTAAAACAGAAACTGGAGTCAGTCTTTGCAGAATTATTTTTGTTCCTGATGAAAAGGGGACTGTATCTGTTCGCCCTTGAAATCAATAGTTTTAATTAAAATCTCCACCAAACACAAGGTTTCTGTTTTTCCTAATTTTAATTTCTACTTTGGGGTGTTTCTTTCTATACTTATAACAGCTTAATAACAAATGTGACATATTCACTGTTAGAAATTCATTGCTGTGCTGGCCAATAGATGGTAGTGCCTCTGGCCTTACTGTGGCCCAGGCAAGTGCACGGTAATTGTGCAGCATCACTTGACACTTGCTGTCGACAATGTAGTGTCAATGTTCCCGTCATGTATAAGTTATCTAATTTAATCATAACAATAAATAATTTAATACCTATGTTTGCTGAATCAACATATATTACATGGTGTCAGAATTAACCCTGCTGACGAATTAATAAATTAATATTTTAAGGATTATTTGCAACTTAAAAACTTAGAAACAAAATGGCGCATAACTTGCACACGCTGTCACTGTTTGACACTGGACCGAACCCTTCTGAGGCTTGGAGACACTGGAAGGAATACTTTGAAAACTGTATCGAGGATCTAAGATATAACCAAGAGTAGGAAAGCACAAAAACTGCGCTTTTTCGACATGTTTGCGGTGACGAATTACAAAAAACAATATCGATCGTTTGATTTGAAGCCAGAAGCGGGCAGCAGCAAATTCTGCTTAAAACAAGTGCTACAAGAATGCGACAAATATTTCACAGATTATCAGAATGAGATTTATGCATCACTCAAGTTTCTGGAAATAAAGCAAGAGAAAGGTGAGAAATTCACGTACTTTCACTCAAGGCTACATTGCACAATAATAAATTGCAACTATGGGCAAGTGCCAGATAGAATGCTCCGTTATAAAATAGTGCAAGGCCTCTCAGAAAAAGCGTTGTGAGAACGGCTAATACGAGAGACAAACAGTGAAAAAGACGCTGAAGAATCTCATTAGTGAATGCAAGGCGGCTGAATGTAGCAAAGCACAGGCCACCGAAATGAGTGAGAACAACATCTCGGTAGATGCCCTAAGAAAAAACAAACATCGCGCTAATCCTGTCCAGATTATGCAAGTGAGAGGGTACAAGCGATGTAGGAGAAAGCACGAGCCAAAGAAGTGCGCCGCATTTGGAAAGGTCTGCCGGAGGGAAACATCACTGGCCGAAACTGTGTCGTGCCAAACCAAAATGCGGAGTGCACTCTGTTGAACGTACGGAAGATAGCGACTCGGAGTTTATTTACCTAAGGCAGGTAAAAACTGTTGACATGGTGGATTCAAATAAAGCATCAGCTTGGTACCAAAAGATCACTAAATAAGAATGAAGTGAACTTCAAATTAGACACTGGAGCTCCAGTTAACATTATAGCCAAGAGTGAATTGTTAAAGTGGAGTGAGAAACCAATAATTAAGAAAAATAAAACAATCAATACTGAATTATAGTAACAACTAAGTACCAATATTAGGTGAGTGCTACTTTACATATAAAACTAAGAAATTGACGAAAACTCTCAAATTTCTGGTAACCACTTTGGAATCATCTCCTATTTTGAGCCTTCAGGATTGCCAGGGCTTAGGTCTGTTTGAAAGGGTGTATCAAGTCAAGCAAGAAAAGAAACAAAATCAAGAGACACCAGAGCAAGAAATACAGAATTTGCAGACGTGTTTACTGGTGTGGGGAAATAGTAAAGATTAAAAAAAAAAAAGAAATGAAAATTATACACCTCATGTTGCAGCACCACCTAAAGTGGCACTTGCTTTGCACGAAAAAGTAAAGTGGGAGCTAAACAGAATGGTTGAAACTGGCATCAAAGCCAAAGTTCACGAGCCAACAGAATGGGTGAGCAACATGATTGTGAAAAATACGGAAAAAAAAGAGGACTTGGCTAGATCCAAGATAATTCAATAAGGCTACTCAAAGACCTCACTATCCAGTTCCCACAGCAGAAGCCCTAATCATAAAACTCCAAGGATGTAAAATATTTACCATTTTGGATGCCAAGAATGGATTTTGGCAACTACCGCTTGATAAAAAGTCATCATAGTTGACAACATTTACGCCATGGGGAAGATTCAGATTTTCGGTTCTTCCTTTTGGTATGAATAATGCACCTGAGTAATTTCAAAGGGCCACGGTGGAGATTTTTAGCAATAAGAGTGAGATAAATCCGCATTTTGATGATTTAGCCCTAGGGTCATTGTCTGCCGAAGAACCTTGCAAACTGTTGCATAAGACACTTACAATAGCCAGAAGTGCTAATTTAAATTTAACATAGAGAACAAGCAGTTATCTCAAACGTCTGTGACTTTTTTAGGATATGTACTGTCTGATAAAGGCATTGCACCTGGTTCAAAGAAGATCCATGTGATTGCAAAGTTTGCAGAACCAAAAGGCCGAGAAGACTTGCAGCGATTTCTAGGACTGGTGACATATTTAGCAAAATTTGCACCTCAATTGTAAAGTCTAACTCATTTGTTAAGGCAACTTTTGACAAAAGACAGCGAACGGTTATGGGATAAAAACATCCAAACAGACTATGAGCACTTGAAACAAACGATTGTGCAAGTCCCATGTTTACAGTATTTTGATGAAAGCAAACCAGTAACCGTGTCAGTAGACGCCAGTAAATATGAAATTGGAGTTCTCCTACAAAATAATCAACCTGTGAGGCTTTTGGATCAGCAGCAATCTCAGAAACAGAGCAAAGGTATGTGCAGATTGAAAAAGACTCTTAGCTGTGTAAGGTTTAGAACATTTCAACTACTATACATATGGAAGACATGTAACAGTGCAGATTGATGACAAACTATTACTAGGCCTTAGTAAGAAACCTTATGATACAATCTCACCTCGCTTTCAGAGCATGCTCTTCAAACTGAACAGGAATGATTTGAAATTGGAATATCTCCCAGAAAAAGAATTGCTGATAGCTGATGCCCTGTCCAGAGCACAATCAACTGTTGACACCTTTAGCCAAGAATGTACTGTTAATATAAGTCTATTGACACAAACCTCTCCAACAAACTGGAAGGAAATCGCAAAAATGACAGAAAAGGACCCTGAATTGCAAAATGTGTTATTTCACATAAAAAAATGGACGGCCAGAAAGATGCAAAACAATGCTGGCACTACAATCTTACAGGCATTACAAAGAAGAGCTTTATGCAACAAAGGATGGAATAATTTGTCGAAGGCAATGAATAGTTGCACCAGCATCTCTTAGAGAAGAAATCATGAAAAAACTGCATGTGTCTCAAAAAGGTATAGTTTTTGGTAGAGCTAGAGAATATTTTTACTGGACTAATATCAACAAAGATGTGGAAGAGTATGTTTCCAAATGTGAGATCTGTCAGAAATATCAACAAGTTAATCAGAAAAAAGTTCTTTTAGACTGTGATCTACCAGTGAGACCCTGGCGAAAAGTTGTCTGTGATTTGTTTTACCTAAAGGGACAACAATATCTGTTAATGATGACTACTTTTCAAAACATGTAGAGCTGAAACCACTTAAAAGTATAACAGCTCAAGCTGTAATGACAGTTATGAAGTCCAGTTTTGAAACACATGGAATACCACAGGAGCTCATCACTGATGGTGGACCACCATATAACTCGGAAACATTTCAAAAATTTCTTGAAAAATGGGGTGTTATGCATAACATCACCACATTTTCCTAGAGCAAATGGGCGAATTGAAAGATGTGTTCAAACTCTCAAGAGGTCTCTGAACAAAGCTGCGGAAGAAGGAAAAGACTTGTGTATTGTTTTGCTAGATTATAGAATTCAACCTGCAAAAGATTTGCCATCCCTGGCTGAATTATTAATGGGAAGAAGACTAAGATCTTTTCTGTCATCACATCCTAAAACACTGCAACCAAAATTTCAAATACAAGGTGCAAGCACAGCTTTAGAAAGAAGGCGGATGATGCAAAAGAAAAACGCCAATAAAGCGTGCAACCCACTTTTCAAAACTTCATGAAAATGATAGTGTGGTACAAAAGGAAAATTAAAGAGCCTTCGAAGCAGAGTATAATCATGAAGACAGGTCCTAAACCAAGATCTTATGTCATAAAACGGAATGATGGAACTGTGTATAGGAGAAACTGATATCACATTCGTAAAGAGAACTCTATGTGCAAAACTACAGAGTGGAAGAGAACAGCAGAAGATTTCTTTGGACTTGGTCAATCAGCACAGGATCAACCTGCTGTTGTAGATGACAATAAGCAGAATCCACCTAAGGAACAGGAAAGTGATTCTACTAAACATTTTCAAATTCCAGGAAATGTGTCAACCGAGCCAGTGTTAAGATGATCAAGTAGAAACAGAATAAAACCTCTTCGATATAGAGATAATTAGGAAGACCTTATGCCCTAAACTATACTTTATGGAATCTAATGAGCTATTAATCATGGAATTGTTTAGAACTCTAAAATATCAGTAAATAGTAGTTTTAAAGATTTCAGTTTTCTAGGGTCAACTATTGAGTAGTGATTTAATGTCAAAATGTTTTCGTACGTTAATTGCTACGTAAGTAATGATTTAAAATCATTATTGTAACATTCACTGATCTTGTTTATATGTGAAATGGCATGCTGGATATTGATTGCTGTGCTGACTGATACATGGCAGTGCCTCTGGCCTTGCTGAGGCCCAGGCAAGTGCATGGCATATATGCAGCATCACTTAACACTTGCCACTGACAATGTAGTTTCAATGTCCCTGTCACGTATAAGTTATCTAATTTAATTTTAATAATAAATCATCTAATATCTATGTTTATTGAGTCAACATATATAACACTGATATACTAAAGTGCATTATTTTTGTACATTTTTACACCATTTATTCTTTATTATGGCGACTGATATAGTTGCCAGTTTTAGTTTAACAATTCGTCACTGACCGTTTCAGTAGTCTTGTAAATTCAGATGCTTTAAATCTTGAGTTTCACTAAATCAGAAATTTCATATTTTAGTTTACTACTGGTATCTGGAATTAATTTTAACTAAAAACTGAAAACTTTAGAAATTTTTAATAATTTTTTTCTTAAATTTAGTAACAATATACTTAGTTGCATGATGTTCCAAAATGTTAATTACAATCATAAGGAACTCCATTTTAGAATTAATTACAGCAAATATTTCTAAAATAATGCTTCTTGTTAGCAGATTAAAGTGGTTACTTGTCAGATCCAACGGGCTCGTCAAGTGCTATTTTACGCTTCAGTGTTAAAGTAAATTCTCACTCATACATGCATATGATTAACATTATACAAATATTATATTTAGAATTAAAAGTTCATTAATGGATGGAAAAACCATCTATTAGTTTAACAAAAAAGGTTATAGGAATGATTTGGCATAATTTTCTCTCTCTCTTTGTTTTTAATTTTGAATATTACTAGACTTTCAGATAGCCAAACTTCAGAAATATGTAAATATCCATACATTACATAGTTAAGTATACATTAAAGAAGTCATCAAAGAAACCAACTAATATACCAGATGGGCAAGCCTTCTTTTAGACACAGACATTATTTCCAAAGTTTTTATTAAAGAAAAAAAGTCCTTTATTTATTAAATGCAGTTTTGGGCATTCTAAATTAATCAAGAGCAAGTAGCCTGCACGAGAAGGAGCCCATCAGCAGCCAAGTGGTAAAACTGTTGAACACAGATAATTTGACCTAGATTCAAATCCTGGCAAATGTGCTGGCTGCATGGGCGTGCAGTTTCCCTTAAGAATTCCAGCACAAAAGTATCCTTCCCCGTGTCTAATTGCTTTATGTGCACTGGCAGAAGAATAAAAAATATACTGGCTGGAAAATCAAAATATTGGTTTCAATGATATGCTGATGCAGAAAAATATTTCAGCCCATTGCAGAAAGGCCGCAAAAGCTTGTTTGCAGCGTATAGTATTGGTGTATACCAAAGTAATGCCCCTCCAGTGGCCATGTGGTTAAGACTGCTGAATACTACAGGCATGGATTCACACCTACGCAAACGGGCTGGCTACATGGTTGGTTTTCCCCACATGTCATGCGAATATGAGCAAGTTTCCCTTAAAAAATGCTCCACAAAACCATCTCTAGGGCAGACAGCCCTTGCATACTTTGTCATATTCAAATAACCTAATCTAATACCTAATGTCATACCAAATAACCTAACAGTAAGGGCCCAAAATATACTGTTAGGATATTGAAAAGTTTTGTCTGGATTGGACTGCATTGAATTTATTACATTATTGCAAAACAGGTACTTTCTAATTATCGACACTCCCATAAAAACTGTGAATTGGGGAAAAAAGTTTGGCTAACATCTTTATGGTTCCCGAGTATTGTTCTGCCTATAAATAATACTGCCATGAAACCAGTTTCCAACCTGCATAACGATACCTTGCTTGCAGTTTTTGTATTGAATTTTCCCAAAATATGATCATTCAGAATGTAAACCTTCACAAAATGCAAAATTTTCGCATTTCCTATTGCTGTCCAATTCTAAAGACAAATGCCTCCTTTCTTATCAGCCAATAAACTGAACTGCCAAGTTACAATTCATTATACTCCCCTCTCAAAAAAAGGGGCGGCAGGTAACACTGATCAAGGGAATTATGGTTAAGTATAAAGCAGATAAATCTACATGCACTCAAAAATGTGCATGGTATGCAGACATGTGAGTTGGTTATTGTGGTATATATATTGCAAAGTGCAAAATATGCTCAAACCACGACAATTTTATCAAATGTTGAAACCAAGGGTGCATTTAATCAGGAGGACCCCATGAAGAACACTATAGTTATATGCCTAAGGGAATGAATGCTTTCATGGAGAAGTTTCTAAAAAATTTAGTTTAATAAAATAATACTATGATAAACATCACAAGTGCCTGACTTAAATACAGCTGAAATCAAGGTAGGTTCTATTAAAATGTGCTGAGAATATACTCAGCAATGGAATGAGCAAAATATTAGTTTTATTACTGGACTCATTTTGAACATAGTCTGAAACATGAAAATATCATAGAGATTCACGATCAGGATAACTTTTTAATGCATAAATAAATAAATTACAACCAGAAACATAATATTATATATGCATATGTCATTCAAAATAATTCATTTATTTTCATTTTAAGCTTTTGGCAGTACATTTCTGAACATTGAAAACAATGTACAGAACAATAAAGTGTTGAGTACAAAAAACACATCTTCTTGAAATATGTGTTGGGTGATCATAAATTATGGTAAAACAGGTGGCTACTATCCCTCTTTGAAGGAATGCCATGAAGGGAGGGGAGAGTCCTACTCAACCGGCCAGTTTGCCTGGAAATGAACTTGTAGCAAATATCAAAATTCAACAGCCTTATCCACTCTGCCACTGATGGACTTTCAATGGCACTGGGTTACTTAATATAAGCAATGTAAATAAGGATCCCAATTTTGACTGATAACTTCACACAGGCTGGAATCAGAGGGTCTCACACTAATTTTCCTTTTGCAATCAATCTTCTGAGATATGTTAACTTTCAGATTAACAAATTTTGAGTGCTCCATGTTACAAAGATACTATGGCAAGGCATTAAAATTAAAATAAAGATTAAAGAGGAGTTAGAAACTTTAATTTGACCTACAGCATGTTTTTCCAGTTCAAGATACATGGATTAAACAGAAATTCATAGCTGAAGAGAATTAAAGAGAACTTGGAATTAACACCAACCCGTGATGACCAAGACTTCATGGCAGTTTGAGAAAAGGCATTTCTTCATTTTGCAGTGAAATAATTTTCACATGAGCAACGTTTTATATGTCTTCATACATGCACACACAAAATTATATAAAATTTGCTACATTAAAAAAATTCATACATGCAACTTTTTGGGGTGCAACATTATTTATAGATCTGGAAACAATATTTGCCATTCATACCACAGCTGCAAAAACTGTTGATATTTCCTAAAGTTTTATACTTCTAAAATAAACATTAAGGCAAAAATATGAAAAAAAACTTTATTCAAAAGCATATTATATTCTAAACCAAAACGTTCTCAAATGATGGCAGATCCATAAAAACTCAGTTTACTCTTTTATAAGTAAACAACATCAATGCTTATAAATATTCTAAACTATGTTAGTCTTTCATTAACAAATAACACGAAAACCCCTTTATTTCTTTTAAAAGATTTAATTCTTAATGATGTCCATAGTTTAGGAGTTCACTTTACATTTTACAACAGTTAGATACTTAAAATGCCTGCTTCTTGATTTTGAGAACACACAAATTGAGGGATGATCTGCTTCAATTCATATTCATCTTTTACAATGAAATATTTGTGGTTAACGGGTCTTGAGACACTAACTAGCATAACTTAAGGCATCACTTTTGGATATTTCATCTTGTCTATTAATGCTTAACAGCCAGTTTTAATTTTTATAGGTTTGTCAACTAGATCATCTTGCCTTAATTCTTCAAGTAAATCGATATAACATTTTATTTCACATGCACATGCAGAATGCCAGAAATTCAGTTCCACTGGAGACAGGAACTATTCTCTGTTATATTTCCAATTTGAGAAATTTTTACCAAATTTAATAAAATAACCTCCAAATGGTTTTCAACCTTCAGTGGTACACCAGTTTGCATCTGAAGTAGCACTTAATTGTTTACTATCTGAAGTATATACATTAATGATAAAAAAGTAAGCAACGAACACCAAAAAGATAAGGTGCAAATGTAAAACGGGGAATTAAAACATACAATTCACAAATGCGGTACAGGCTGTATCGCTGAATGCAAAAAGGTAACCAAAATTGAGATAAAATGCAATCCTACGGTCTCATCACAACGCCTGAAAAAGGACCTATGCGTTGGTTAGCAAGCACCAACAGTTCCATGTAATCTGAAATAGCCAAAGTGGAAAGCATGAGCCAAAGATACCATCTGCAGAATGAAATGCATTTGAGGGCTGTTGGGATGTTGCACACTGGTGCAAGAAAATTAGCTGTTGTGAGACAGCATGCATCGTAGAGTCATCACTAGGTTGTGGAATCATTATCAAAGGGATCCAAACCCCTATAGAAGACTTGAGTCTGGACAACGAAAGATTACCATAATGATACATGATCGCTTCCAGTTGCTATGTGAAAGACGCAGTCTGGAACAGGAATGAATGGCCGCAACAACCTCCACGTGATTTCTGGTGGTTCCATCACAACCATCCAACATCATGACGAAATGCACTCCAGACCTGGCATTGCTCAAGGCAGTCTTACACAGTTAATCGCACCACCCCCTAGAGGCAATCCGAGGAGGTACAATGCACCTGGTCAACCAAAGGGGGTAAATTTTGCTTCACAAAGTCTAGGTTTTGAATAATCAGTCGTGGATAGCTACGCATCCACCAGAAAAGCACAAGCACAAAGTTTGACATCGACCGTCCCTCAGTGTTGCCAAAGGAAGCAAAACCCCCCAGGACAACCTTCGATACCAAATCATACAGTGCCACCAAGGGGCAAACAAGACAGTACCAGCCGAGCCTGAATCTACCACTGAATAAACGATGGTTCTAGTCTTGTAAAGACTGTTGATTTTTCCACAGAAGTCAACTCTAGCTAAGCAGAATGCCGGGAATGCTCTCAGTTGACCTCTGGGGCGGGACGAAATTCATTCTTTTATTGCTACAATATTTATGGATGATGACCTCGGCCTGTATAGAGCTTGAGTAGTGCAGAGTTATCTGGAGAATGAAATCATTCCACATCTGCCATGACCTGCTACATCACCGGATTTTAATCCCATATAATGCATGGGATGACAGAAAGCAGGTCGCAGTGCAGAGACAGGCAGCCTCCATGAGCTCCAACATGCATTATTACAGGAATGGGGGCTACTGCCACAATTAAGTGATCAACGACACTATTGCCAGCTTGCCTCACTATTGTCAAGCACTCATTGCAGTTAAACGGTATCATACCCGTTATTAGTGTGATGATTCCATTGCACCTTCTTCTGACTTACTTGGTCTTTTGCGATGTGATGGTCATAATACATGTGTTTGCGTTTGCTTTACTGTTTGCTATGTGATTTATAATGCCACACCAATCTCTTGGATCAATTTTCATGATCCATTAAATAGTTATTTTATTCCATGATTTGACTTTGCTGCTTATTTTTTAAGCATGAGTGTATTAGATATACATTTTGTGTTCCTTAGCTGGATCTAGTCTTTTAACTGCTTTCTAGTGTTTCTCTCTAGGAACTTTAATTATATTATAAGAAATTAAACATCTGAGAAAGCTAAGTTTAACCTTGTAAATATTGTTAAGTACACTGATGAACCTTAATGTTTTATGAATTTTGTTTTTGATACTGGTGGAGACGTTACATGTCAAGAATTTTATCCAGTACTTCTGTAGATTTAACAGGCGAAGTCATCTATTTCACAACTTGAATTTCCAATAACCATTAAGCCATCTTACATATACTGTGATGATGAGATATTTGAGCATATCTTTGTAATATTTCATCAAAATAAATAAGATTTATGCACCCTTTATATTAGAAATTTATACTCGAACAGTTATAGACTGCTAGATGTATAATTTTACGTCATTTTTAAAGTGAATTTTGTAAAAAATGGATATACCAAAATATATAAAAGTTTAACAGTTTCATAAGCAATTAAAAATAATAGCAAATCAAAAGAATTCTTAAGTTCACAATAACATTACCTCTTAATAGCAGTTCAGCCCATGGTAACTGCTTTTCGCTGACGAATCTGGAAAGAAACAATTTAAGAAAATATTAAAAAAATTATCAAAACAAACATACAACAAACACAAGAACATATAATATAAAAAAAGGAGAGAGAGAGCTGATTTTAACACTCAGCAAAACCTATGTGACTGTCTAGTTGCCTAGGAGCATGTGCCTTACTTAAACTGCCACCAGATCGAAAACAGCTTCCACTACTATCTCATCAAACATAATTCTTTGAAGAATCTTCACCTACTAGGATTTTATAGCATTAGGTCCTGTGCACTCTCCGAGAGTCCAAAATTATGCTGCTTGATGTTTTGCTAAATTCTAAAAATTTTGACACCCACTGCCTCTTCAAAAATCTCAAAATTATTTCATCCATAATTATTTCTACCTTGTACACTAAATTCTAAATATCTGCCATCCGTAAATTCTGCTTCCTGGTATGGTCACTTTGGTTACACAGGCTTTGACATCGGTCTCAGCCATAAAATATTTTCTGCTTCTTATCTTTGTTATGGTTAACAATATAACTATGTTGCATAAATGCATATTAAAATAAACATACTTTTAAAGAGCTGTATATTAAACTATGCATATTGTTTGATAAATTCACTCCCCTTTCGTAATTATCACAAGTTACAAATTTCAAGAATATAATTAATTATTTATTTTACAAATGCCAAACACTAGCGCTTAAACCATTAGTTCACGGGCTTTCCAGTAATTTTTAACAATGACCTCATACCGAGGAAGTGCAATACAGTTATTTAAATGTTCAAAAATTATAGGCTGATTGGAGTCATACAAAATACAGTTTGAGGAATACACCACTCGAATTCTGTAGAGGTGGTCTCGCAAACAGTCATGTCCGGTCAGACGTCTAAATAGAGCTACTGCTGTCTGCCTTGGAAATTCCACAGTGGGCTGAAATACATTGGAAAGAAATTCGGTGTGGTATTGCTTTAAGCAAAGGCCTACAGTCTAAATTCTTTGGGAAATAGTTTGATTATTCAGAAAAGTGCACTTTTGGAAGCTGACAATATACTGCCTAAGAGTAGGTACAAATCGACAGTTGATGAATAGCCACTGCAACAGCTTTGATTTTCCCATCAAAGGCAGTAGTAAGAGGGCCCATTGGTAAGTAAAAGTTAAAAGGCTTGCTGTGGATACCTGCTCCGGCATCGCCCGTTCTCTCTAACATATAGCCGTCAGTGTAGACACGCAACCACTCATTTTGAGGCTAGCGAACCCCAACAGTTTCCATTGCAATAAATCTTAACTGTGAATCGCTCATTTCATTTATAACAACTGTTTGGATAAGATCAAGATTTATATTCAAATTCAAAAAGTCCAAGGGACAATGGGGAGAAGGTAAAATTAGATAATCACGGCTCAATTCCAAAGCATCAGAGTCTTTCTGAGCAGCCTGGATAAAACCAATGTGAGTTCTATGATTTCTAGAAATTTCATTATTATAGTTCCTCCAAAAAGCGTAGTTGGGCAATCTGGTATAATAGCATCGCTTTTCTCTTAATACAATCATGAACAGGTTCTAAACCAGCTAAAAGCTGCATTGCAAAAATAGGAGTAGATCTCACTGACCTATTCACTACCCAGTGTAAAAGGCTATCTTCAATGTGAAGAACTGGCATGTGCTCTTATCCTGATTTACTCTCATACCATTTTTTAGACACAAATATTCCAGCTCTTTCAGAGCATTATTAAGAGTCACATTTAAACCATCCTGCATCTTTTTTAGAAGCACTACTCCAGATAACCAAATAGTCGGCAAAAAGAGCAGAATCCACCCACAATGTCAGAGTGTTCGGTAAATCGTTAATAAAAACATAAAAAGAATTGGGCTGATGCCTGTTCTCTGAGGGAAGCCAGTTCCAGTCTGCTTAAATCTAGAAATGGCACAGCCATATCTAACAGCATAAAAATGCTATGATAAATTCTTAATCCATACAAACATCTTGCCATTTATTCCCAAGTTCTGTAATTTCTGAATACACTAGTTATCATAAATTAAGGAAAAATCACAAAAATAGCGATAGCTCCCTCAAAAATAAGCCAAACCATGTAAAATTTGAATATGTTGCCAAGTAACAGTAGCTGAGTAAAACTGCAATACGCAAATTAGTGGCACTGCACTCGGAATACCTCATCTGTGAGGAGCATAAAAGTCCATGTTTGAGAGCAAGCCCACATATTTCACTGTGATAGTGACATCAGAAATCTGAGATAGCCAATTCATAACAATGACCTCCAGGCATCATTTTCCTGTAGAACTACGATGGACAGCCATTGGGAGACTAGAGGCAGGACAAAGTCAAACAGAAGTGGCCAGATGGCTAAATGTGTCCTTCTCTGGTTCATAGACTTTGGAGGCAATTTCAAACCACAGATTCGGCATTAAGGACGTTCAACCAAGGACGACCAACTGCTATCACGAGCGCCAATGACCGATATTTGACATTATGTGCATGCAGGAATAGAGCCGCTACTCTGATTCTTCTTAGATCCTCTCTTGCTGCAGCCACCGGAAGGTTGGTGTCAACGTCAACTGTGCGTAGAAGACTTCACGAAGGTGCGTCTGTATGCGAGGCGACCAGCCATTTGCGTGCCACTTACATCACGCCATAGGAGGGACCGTTTGCAATGGGCATGAGAACATGTCCACTGGACGCCTAAGAGGTTTTCTCTTTCCGGATGAGTCCAGGTTTAGTCTAGAAAGCGATAGTAGGTGTTATTTGATATGGAGAGAATCTGGAACCTGTTATCATCCGTCAAACATCTGTGAAAGAGATGCATATGGAAGAGGCAGTGTCTGTGTTTGGGGTGGCATCTCTCTAGGTGGACGCACAGAACTCCATGTCTTTCCAAGGGAAACTGTGAATACTCAGGTTTATAGAGATGACATCCTTGATGCTTATGTGCGCCCATATGCCGGGGCAATAGGTGGTGCTTTCCTGTTACAGGATGACAATGCAAGACCACACAGGGCTCACAACGTAGATAATTATCTTCAACAGGAAACAGTTATGTGCATGGAAAGGCCAGCTTGATCCCCGGACTTGAATCCTATCGAGCACGTTTGAGATGCTTTAGGGAGACGTCTAGGTGCTCTCAATACGTCCCCCAAGACCCTTGCCGCGCTTGCAACTGCTTTGCAAGAGCAATGGCTCTCACTTCCTATGGAACTGACAAACCGCATAACTGAAAGCATCACACATCGCTGTATGTGCTGCATTGCTCCTAGAGGCGATCATTTTCCATATTGAAGGTACTTTTCCTATAGGAAACTGACACCTTTGATTTGCTCATTTTATACATGTGCTAATTTCTATATTACCATAATTGTCTATAATTTGATACCTTACTATTTGTTGTATATTGTGGATAAGTTTCATAAAATTCTAAATGAAACTTTTTCAGTAATCGTGATTTTTGTCATTTTTATATTTATGATAGCCAGTGTAGTACATAGTCTCCATAATTTATCATAAGCTGATTCAAAGTCTACAAATGTTGCCAGGACAGACAAACGATTGTCTAAAGAATCATTAATGGCTTGACTAACATAGCATACCTATTGGACAGTGGAATGATATTGTGTGAATCCAGCTTGTTTAGGAGACAAAAGACTTACTGTCCAGAAACAAAGTTAGTTTAGAGACTATCATCTTTTCCATAAGCTTAGACAAAGGATTAGTCAATGCAATAGGGCAATAGCTTTTATATCCGGGTTTATTCTTTTTCAAAATAGAGATAATAATAGCTTTTTTCCACACAGTGGGTACATAAGAGTCCCAACCATGATTAAAAATAGACAGAAGGAAGATATCAGCATTGTATCCCAGATGCTTAAAAAACTCTGGATGTATATTATCTGGGCCTGTACCTTTTCCTATCTTTAGGAAATCAATACCTTCTTCTAGTTCTAAAATGTGAAAGTCTCTATTAAAAATCTCTTGTCCAAATCCCAAAGACCTATGGAGTTCTTGATCACTTTCTTCATCAGCTTTTGATCTCTTAAGTTCAACACTCAAACACTGATTAGAAGTATAAAAATTCATAGAAGCGTTAGAAATATCCTTGTCAAATTTTAAAACCTTTCCTTTAAAAATTATTGGTACCCTTGAGGAAAGGGGGTCATCACATTTCAATTTATTTACAAATTTAAAAAACCTTCGCTCCATCTTTACAGTAGTCATCAAGAATATAATTTCAAAACAGTATTACTATTCTAATAAAATCAGAAATGAATTTTGTAAATGAATTTCATTAAGATAATACATATACCAACACTATCTCTTACACACTGTTCACATACCATTACTTTCTTGCAGCCACACATCATCTTCTTCTTGCTGCAAAACTTCCAGCCATTGTTGTTCTATTTCATTAATTTCTTCTCCAACTTTAATTTCGTAGTCATCCTTAAATAAATAACATAAAAATACACCTATATATACAAATCTCTTTGTTAGTAGAATGCAGTTCACAAAATCAAAGTATGTTTGGGCAGAAAAAATCTAATTCATAATTGAAGTAAATGCAATGCAATGCAAGCATAATATTTAGCACATTATTTTCTATGCATACAATATTATGAATTCTTGAAGAAGCTTCCATGTTACTTCCAATTCTCAGCTATGCACTTTCCTCTCAAACAGACTGAATAAGTAACTAAATGATATGTTTTGATTTCTCTTCATATTAAGAGATTTCTTTATTTTACAGATGCTTCTAAACCATTTGAAATTTTTTCAAGCTTAATATGCGTAAATTTGCACGTAAAATTATAATTGTACTTATTGTAGTAAAACTGCATACACAGTTTTATGTACTTTTTGTGTTAAAGTTTGGGTATATATATATACATGTTCGTATTCAAAATTAACAGAATTTGCAAAGTCTGTCTATTTTTACAAAAATTGTTGAAATGAAGATAATAATTATGCCACGGAAGAACTATGCAAATATTCTGAGTCAAATACGTAAGCATACATGTGCGTGTCTGCGGAGAAGTGATTATGGAGGTGATATATTTTCGGTGATTTGTGTGCAAAGAATATGTAAGTGATGAAGGAAAGCTGCTATGGACATAATGTAAACCAGGTTACTACTGTGCCCCTACATCATGGAGGGGCAAATTCCCTTCATCAGTTTGCCAAGTGTACAGGAAACTGATGAATATCGTACAAAATCAAAGAACTTAAAGGATACATTCTTACACAAACTTTCTGCAATAATTAAAACTCGGATTTTTAGACTGTTTTACTCAAAATAAACAATCCATTAATTACTCTACTTATGCAGATCACTGATTTGATTTACATCAATATGACGGGAAAAGGAAAATGGTGTAACAGAAGTTTGAACTTTATATAAACCTGACCTTCATCCTTCAGTACTGGCTCAACAACTATTTCGTGCATGCACAAAAATGTATGAAGGTTGGATCTGCTTCAACTCCAGCTCCTCAGCTGTTTTTCTCAAGTGCAAAAAGGTATTAAGACTGAATATGCTTTTGACACCGAATCAACAGCTATTTCACTCATCCACAAAAAGTGTTAAGGATGGATGGATAGCCCCTGTAAAGTAAACTGAATGAAAACTGAAACGTTTATTTCCTATGCGGTCTGACAGAGCTTTGGGTTTTAATGTATACATACTCCTTTATGATAACCGGCATGTTTCTTGCAAGAGATGAGTAAATTTTATAAGCTATCAAGTAAAATGCGCAGCTACAAATGTAAACATAACAGAATGAGTTGGAGAACTGTCGGTAGATTGGAGGCAGGCTAATCACAAGCACAGGAGGCTACAAAGCTCAATGTAATGCCAACTGTCATCTGCAATTTATGGAAGCAGTTTCAGGACACTGGATTCATACTGAGAAGAGCCAGAAATCGAAACAAAACCAGAATCAAGGAATTAGGTGCATGGCATGGGATGGGTTTTTATCTTCTTTTAATTAAAATTTAAATATATACATATAATAATAATAACTGTAATTGTCTTGATGACTGGGCCATAGCTGCAACATATTTGGGTGACTGTTTCGCTGCATAGTTTCACTCATGCATAATGAAAGATCGAGACCTGATGATAGATGTGGCCGAAATGAACATAATTTTTATAGCTGGACAAAGAACTTATTATCAAAACATATTCTTCTTCACACATAACCATGGGTGCAATATGCACCCCATAATTTTACATAGTATATCACATTTTAGATAACAGGATAATTGGCAGCGAGACAAAGCAAAGAGGGTGGTGAACCAAACAATTGCCAGGAAGAAGAGTCGAAATGTAAGAGTTGAAGCAAAAGACGGAGACTGTGTAGCAAAGATCCTTTATACTAGATCACCTTTCAAATCACATAACACATTAATATCCGGATGCTGAGTTAAGATTTCTTGGCATTCTAGGAATAATTGCGCAACAGAGATTACATAATGGATCTTTTTTCAGAATTACAGGAGGTAAAGATTATTTTAGAAAAGTTACTGCTTTATTATTTTTTAAATGAAGCTAGGAGTTAAAGGGCTATTTTTAATGTATTATTGGAAAAGTATATATTCTTTCATATACATATTTATACATAAGGCAGGTTAAAAGCCTAAAACCAATTACAGAACTAAAAAAGCAGGAACTCAATAGTTCCATCAAATATTTCTAACATTCAATTAAGCTGCCCACTGCAGTTTGAATTCTAAAACAAAAAAGACTGAATTAACAGTTTCTACATAGTCATGTGTCCAGAAAGAGAAGTATTAAAGGCCATTCAGATTGGGGTTTATCTGAGCTAAACGAGTCAGTTCCCTGTGTTGAATAACTACAATATGCATGCAGTTCAGATTTTTCAACTCATTGCACTATGGGAAGAAACTGATTTTAGAGATGGGTTGGCTAAGTGAATTGTCTTTGATAGCTCAGATAAACTCCAGTCAGAATGACCCTTTAGAGATAAACTTAAGATGCCATGTTTTAGCAACATCAACAATATTTCTCAACAGCAGACAATATGCACCTTGGAACAGACTTCAGTGAAGAACTGTGCTTTTTACAGTACTTTTTTTTATGCTTTTTAAGCCTGGACATTGATTCTCAGCATACCTGTATCTGGTGAGAGCTTGGAACACAGTACCATCCCTCCCTCATCAGGGAAAAGTATCATTAGGATAGTAGAAATGTAACGGTTTGTGTGGGCATTAGGTTGGACAGCCGCACACCCAGTTTGTGTTTGACAAAGGCACCCTGACTGCTATGACGTACAGAGAGATCTTACAGCCTTATTTTTGACTTTCCAAGCCTGCAGTTGTATCTGGGCTCTTGTTAATGGACAGCAATGCTTGTCACACAGGGCTCAGTTAGTCGACGATTACTTGGAAAGTGAGGATATATGCTGAATGGATTGGCCAGCCAGATCTCCTGACCTCAACCTTAAAGAGAATATCTCAGATGCAATGTCAGGGAGGGCAATTTCATCTCACCATCTCCCTCTGAGAGCCATTCCGGAGTTGAAAACTGCCTTGTTGCAAGAATGGGATCGACTGCCACGACTCCTCAACTGGCTTCTGCCCAGTATGCCCTCACACTGCATGACAAGTCTGCCCATGAGAAGGGACCACACCCCATATTAGACTCATTTTTAGTTTGATATTAGACACTCCCATACTATGAGCTTTTCAGATAATCATATATACATGAAATAAATTTTGAATGGTACATCTGTTTCTCTGTTATAAATGTATATTTATACCAAATTTCCTTAAAATCAATCCATTATTTTTCAAAAATTCGATATAATATGGAAATTTTCTTAATTCTGCACATAAACCTATATAATGGTTGTGTTATATTGTTTTACAAAAAAAGCTACACACAAGATATTGCAAAATTCTTCATATAAAGAGTGGCTGATTACTGAAAAATAATCATTAATTAAAGAGCAAAATGTTATATAAAATTGTATGGGAATGGAAAGACTTAATACTGATGTGTCATGGGTCTTAGATGCAATCACATCAATCACAGTTCCCATCCATAGCTTATTATATGCGTACGACTATTGCACTACCCTGTGTATGTGCTTTCTGAACAGAAATGAAGAAAACCCAAGATTTCCAATTTTCAATTTAGCATCCTCAGTATGAAATGAAAAAAAAAATGATAAATTAACATATCAAGGATACCTGAGCCTTTGAGATCAATGGAGTATCTTAATTTGGAACTAAAATCTAAAAGCTTCTGAATACCTTTGCCCACTGATATTACTTCATTCAAGGAAGATTTGCACAGCACAGTGCACTTCTCTCAGATTAATATTCATTGAGATTTTAGTGCATTTAATGCTAACTCACAGAATCATTTTCTAAGCCCTGAATTGACTTATTTTACATGGAAGTTTTACTGAGTGCTTTTGCTCGCAGATTTCCTAATTGACAAAATATGTTTTCCCATGAAAAGTAAGAATATTTCTTCCCTTGCTTTCGCAACTGCCGGAGGTACAGTCTAGGATATTACATGTATCTGCATTTATTTCATATCAATTGTTGTGATTCATAGCATACATTTTCAAATTAATAAAACTCACATTTGTTATTAACCCATTCTTTCTATGATCACAAACTGTAAAATGCATAAATTTGAGTTGGAAGTTGCACCTCCTTTAAATAAAATTCTGGAACATATTTTCCTCCTAAAAAATTCTTTATGAGGCTTGTTTTCTTTTTTGATCACTGCTCCATAATATTGATACAAAGATAAATTAAATACACCACATACGTTGACTATGTACACTATGTACAGACTTATCGTTGTGTTTTTACTATTTCAGATTGACAGTTAGTAATTTCTGTTCCTTCTGAAATAAAAAAATTAACCTACATAAAACTTGTACCAATATGTACAAAAGGTTGGCAGACATGATTTGTTATGCGTCTCCTAAATTTGCATAACTGTAACATTTGCATACAAGTAAAAAATTTAAATGTAATTTAAAAAATATTTACACAACCAAATTTTCCAAGCATATTCTTATTGATTACTTTATGCACCCTCACTTTCCTTCAAACGAATAATACCTGCCCCACAGAATTCTTCAGTGCCCAGTTCGGGAAACATTGTTCTAGAAAGAAAGAAAATGAAGAAAACAAAACAATTATTGACACAACTACCTCAGTTTAGGATTTCACTGTTATTACTATCACTGCTATAAAGGGGAAGCTAAAACAATTGACTGCCATATTGACTGTGCATTACTGTCCTGAAGAAAAAAGTGACAGAAATCACAGGTATAATTTCTCTCTTTAATGTTATCTAATGGAATATTCCTAATATACCAAAAAGCATGCAGCAGTTATAAAATTGCAACAGCAAAGTTTCTAAAATTTGAAACCTTAAACATTCATTGTGCCATGAAAACTTGTAGTCATACACTGAAAGGCAGATAGTAAACAGACAGTAGATAATTTGAGCATTATCTGCTGGAAATTTATACATTTTAATTCAATGTCACCGAATTTGCCTAGTTACTCGGTTAATTAGGGCAAAGCAAAAGAAATTTATCAGTTACAGAAAGGATGTTTTCACGAAGGACTTTCTAAGAGATAGTGGCACTTGCATTTACATTACATATGGAAGAAACCATGTAAACTTCATGCATCCAGCCCATTCTCAAGTAATCAAACCTTATAACAAACCGTAAATTTTAAGTCACTTTATGATGCATGGTTGAGCATATGGATTTGAAAAGTGTGCTAAGAGGCTTAATGATATTGTTACAAACATCTGTAAATATTTGAGTCCATTGATTGGACTAGTATTTTTGCACATGTTGCAATGCTGTATATTATTTTATTTATAGCCTAGTTTAGTTGTTGAAATCTGCATTATAATTTTAAGGTACAATTCTGTGTTTCTGAATTTATAACCTAATATTTCATTTGTATTATAAAGTGTATTTTCTACATAGAATTGTAGACCTTGTCATTCTGATGATGTTTAATCCGTAAAATTAGCTCTGTTGGAGACTGTGATATAGGCAAAAATGCTTTTAATGCGTCTCGGTGAAATTTGGTAAATTTTGCCAACTTGGAAACCTACATGTTCCTGGGAAATCCATTTATGAAACTCTAAGAGTGATTTTTCCTGAAGCCTCACTCTGACCTTTAACCCATACAACTAAGAGTAATAAGTACATCTTAGTTGTTACGAACTACTTTAGTAAGTGATTGGAAACATGGCATCCCTTCATCAAGAAGCTTCAATGAGACAAAAGTTTTAACAAAGAAATGGATTTCCAGATTTGAAATGCCTCTTCTTATTAACTCTGAGCAAGAAACGAATTTCACTGCTGCCATATTTAAAGGGCAATGCAGGTTTCTCAGTGTTAAATGTACTCAAACCAATCACTGACATCAGGAATGGCCAACAAGTTGATTGTGAAGTGCTTTTTAGTCAATCACGGCTGACAGGAGATGATTTCAACATGCAAATGGAACTTAGTTATGACTCATAGAAACAGCCATGGCTCCTTTAGCATAATGACTGATGTCGATACTTTACCAGCAGTTGAAAGCACGGCAGTGCAGCATTCTATCATCTGCTCACTTTCCAGCATGTCATCTAACGGGCCTCTCAGCACACATTTTTAATCCTCAGTATAACAATACATAAGTTGGCATTGTGTCCCTTATTTAGTATTTAATAACCTTTATTTCTTAAAAAAAGTGTCGATTTTTCTTAACTCTACTGCAGCACAAAATCACAAGTACCTACTTTCTATGTTTTAAATAAAACTGTCTACCTGTATGCATGTATATATATATATATGAGACTTACCATTTTCATGAAGAATGAAGACTTGTTTACATTTTACTGCGACGAATGAAATATGTTGCTATGAATATGCAGTACCTCAGTAGCTGTTACTAAAAAAGGTAATCTATAGATACTTCCTCTGCATAGCAAATACCAAATACATTATCTACAAAATAGAGATTTGAGAAAATAGTATAAAATTAAGGAGCTTATGGCAGGCATGTAAGGGCCTAACAAAATACTGTTAAACAGCCAGTGTTAAAATCATGTGCCATGACTATTCAAAATCTATATTAAAAATGTATTTTTCTGATCCAGAGTAACTTTTCACTACTATAATTTAAAGAAAATTATTTATTACCTTTTACACCAAAGAAACAAATCCAATTTGAATAAAATGATTTTGTGGTTGTTTCTGTGATAACATTTTTATCAGCATAACTTCCACCCAGCAAATAAAATGATTGATTCATGCTAAGCAATATTTATTTCCACTTGATGGTGCATACGGTCCAATTACATTGATGAAGACAATGCTAAATCTTTCATCAGGCTCTTGAGATGAGTAGAATTTGGAACGTGTGTGGCAAATCTAGTTTTTTCGGCAACTAATGCAGGCTTTAGCCCATTCTCTAACATCGCTTTTAATACTCTTCTAAATGAACCTTGATGCTACTTGTTTCCCTGATGTTTTGATGCCAGGATGGTTCAAGAAATGGTTGTGGTATGCACAGTCGAATATTTGGAGTTGGAAACATTACACCACATTATTTCCAGAGGGTAGAGGGTAGAGGGTATTGTTTAAAATTTAAATTTTTGCTGCTATTTGGCAATTCATTATTGATTTGTTCATCCACAATTTTGTCATAATCAGAAACTAACTAAATTTTAGACATTGAATCTGCAACAATATTATCTTTCCCAGTCATGTATTCTCTATTTGTAGAAAATTGAATAATATACTGGAGGTATCTTAGTGATGCTTCATTATTTTTATGTTTAAATGCAAATATAAGTGGCTTGTGATCTGTGAATATCATAGATTCTTATCCTTCTATCATATGTTTAAACTGTTTGGTGGAAAGATAGATACTTAAAAGTTCCCGGTCATATGTGCTATATGCGCAAGTGTCAGTTAACTTTTTAGAATAGAATGCTACTGGTTTCCAGTCTCCATTCTCATATGGCTACAGACCCTATTGCGAAATTAGAGTCGTCTATACATAAAGCTAATGTTAGATCTGGATTGGGAAAGATTAATAAAGCAGCACTGGCTAAATCTTCTTTGCATTTTTCAAAGGACTTCTTTGCTCCTTCTGTCTATGGAATTTCCCTTCAAAAAAAATTTTTTTTTGTTGAACCTTTTAAATATTCATTTAAGAGAGCTTGGCTATTAGCTGTATCCTTTAAGTACCTTCTCTAAGTGTTAATCATTCCTAAAAATTTACGAAGTTCCTGAACAGTTTAGGAAGTCTTTAATTTATCATGGCTTGTACTTTTTCTGGAAGAGGTTTTGAGTATTTGACATTAAGAAATAGCCTAAAAATTCTAATTTGTTTACTCACATCACTTATTTTGACTGGCTGATGCACAGGCCATACCGTTGAATTCTATTAAATACTTCCGTAAAATGTCCTTTATTCTATTCATCAGTTTCTGACACTATTATGATGTCATATAAATATGGAAAAGTAAACATAGTCCACTGAAAACTGCACTAAT
>KK119574.1:74882-99918 GCA_000611955.2 Stegodyphus mimosarum
CAAACCCATTTTATATTAAAAAAAAAGTCCAATGGCGTTAATATCGCTTTTTTTTCTTTTCTTTTTTTTTTAAGTCTTCTGCTATTGGAATCTGATAATAGGCTTTAAGTAAATCAAGAGCAGAAAACACCTTCTTGCCTTTTAAAATGTGATGAAAGTCTTCCATTCTGGGTAAAAGTAGCGATGTGGTACTCTGATATCATTTGCATGGTCTCAGACAGGCATCTGTTTTAGCGGCTAAATGAAGTGTGCTTTCCCATGGTGATTTTGAAGGTCTTATAACATTGTTTTCAAGCATAAAGTTGAATTCTTGTTTCGCTATTTCTAATCTTTTAGGATTTAACTGTCTTGCTTAATAAACTGGTTTGTCATTAGTAGTTATATAATGATCAACATTACGTTTTGTTTCAGAAATCAGTAAATCAGGTTTTGCTACTTCTGAAATTTGTGCTAAATATTAGAAAATTTATTATTTTTCTTTAAAGTGCTTATATTTGATTCATCAGCTGATGATGTAATTTCACCAGTAATGCTCAGTTTAGTTACACCATCAATTAATTTTTTGTTTTTAATATCAATCACTAAATTAAACTGGTTAAGAAAAATTTGCACCCAAAGTACCGTTAGTGACTTTTGCTCCATAAATAGCCATTGAAAATCATGGCAAAGTCCCAAATCAAGAACTAAAAAAATTTTTGTCCAAAACATGGTGGAGATTTAATTCTATGGTAATAATGACTATTTAATTTTGACCTGCTATCAGTCAGCATGACTGGAAGTAATAGCAAATAGGACTGCTGTTCAAGAATATAGATTTAGGATATTCACAAATTATTTTTAACTGAAACCTTAGCCTGAATTGAAAACTGTAAAAGTTAATGTTTGGAAAGCCTTTAATACTCTTAACTAATTTGAGAGAACAACACTAGCTGTAGAGATGGTCTCTGACCTAAGGTGAGAATAATATGTCTATAGCATATTCAAAGTGGTTAAAATTCTTTCTAAGAGTTAAATTAGTTACATGTCAGAGAGATAGTAGCTCAGACATTCACATTTTTTACTAGGAAGTAACACTGAAAATTGTTGACTATTAACAATTCAAAAATCTTAATGGAATGTGGAGAGTTCTTGCAAACACAATTAAGTTTAAAGCTCGGTTTTAAACAGATTTTCTTCTTGCAAAATGTTCCGAAAGTTACCTTAGCAATGTAGTTCTTGAACCACATAAAATTCCTAACAGATTTGAAAAACCAGGCAAGTAATTAACAATAAATAACACAGAGAAATCAGTACACTGCAGTAATTTATATAATGCGGAAAAATGTCATAGGAAACCACTTTTTCAAGAAGTATCCAACACATCAAAATAAATGTGAAAGCCACAAAGGTAGAATTCAATTGTAATGACAGAACAAGGTATTTTCTCTCCATCAAAAAGTAATTTGAAGGTATTAATTAATGCATTTTCATCATAAATTAATTTACTTAACCTGACCTAAATGAATTATACATAGTATCCTATATATAGTTCAGATAAATCAGGCTAAGTAAATTAATTTATAATGAAAAAGAAAATGCATTGAAGGAATACCTGCTTCGAGAGAGATGCTTTTTGGAACTTCATTACTGAATTTATTCATCAACCCCCCTTAATTGCAAACATTTTCAAAATTACTTCCTAAAACTTTTAATTGTTAAGCTTTTACATACTAAAAGCCTAAAGTTTACATAAAATTAGCTTAGAAGCCTGTTTATAGTAAATGGCTGTCTGTTTGCAGCAAACTAACTATGACTGCCATAAAGTTTAATTATGCATAAAGGTCAAGAAAGATCACTTTCTCAGTCATACCTCTGAATGCTTCAATGGAAGATTTTCAAGAGTTTGGGATGGCCATGGACCTATGGATGTAGGTACTGTTCCACCAGATTTAAATTCATGTTTCTGCCTACATGGGCGTTCTATGTAATGCACACCATCCTAAAATTATCAGTTTAGCATATTTTAGTATTCTGCTTAATTGGAAACAGCAATAAAACAAAATTAGGTATTTGCATAAAAGAGTTTTTATGAAAGCAAATTTCAAAGAAATGATTTTGCTTTCTTTTTAAAAAAATGTTGCTAGTCACAAATAAATATACCTGTTTAATTAATAAGAAAAAGTTCAAGCCATAGAGAGTTGCACATGTAATAGCTTATCAAAGAAGTTTCTCAGCACATTAAATAAGGAGGAAATGTAAAGCCAGAGGTAATAACGGTCAATGAAATATATTGGGTATGTGAATAAGGTTTATGGATTTCAATGAAGGACTTCAGTTGTGTTCTAAAATACACTTATTTATACAGCGCAGCATGTTCATAAAAGTCCAAATGCAGCCTCCATTTTTGCAACCATTGGCTGCAGACACATACTTTTCCACTCACAAAAATGTGTTTTAAATAAGGCAAATATTCACATTACTGCGTAATAAATGCAAACTCTAACTTTTTATCCAGTGCTCTGGTTTCTATTACAGCCATATTTAATAAAAGTTTAAACCCATTCTAAAAATTAAAACAAAAAATTTGACTTCCATATGACAAAAATTGACTCATATATTTAATTTTAAATTTTAATACTGCCTTCTCAAAATTTTGAGAATGTACACTAACTGAAAAGAGAATATTTAAAAATTTTAAAGTTTGAGACCGTCTTCTCAAAATTTTGAGGATGCACACAAATTGGAAAGAGAAATATTTAAAATTCTACACAACTAAAAATGAAATGGTCAGTTTAAGAAAAGGTTTCTGACGTCAACAGATTAACAGATGAGCATTTTAATGCAGATGGTTGTAAAAAGTATTGAAGGATGAAAAATTTAAAAAAATGTTTTAATTTACACAATCTTACAAAATTCCTATTGTTACCAGTTTTGTATGTATGCAAATCATTTTAGTGAAATTACGTGTAAAACTGTAGTATCTTTTGTATAATGTAACTTAAAAATCTGAAAGAGACAAAGCTCTGCTGGAGATATTAAAGGGGCAAATCTATTTAATACTGAGGAAAATGGCTATCTTGCTAAATAGGCGAGATACCGCCAAATAGACAGTGATTTTAATAACTAATTTTTGTCACCAAAAGTCGCCAAACTTAGCGACCATATGGCTCGCTCCCTGTTTAACTATAATTGGTATTGTAATTGAATAAATGTAACTGATCTCTATACATAACTGTAAAAGCATCCAGCACTCACATGTCTTCCATTAATTTTGAGAAGTGGAAAGTTCTAGAGATTTCTCGGCGATCGAGAGAAAACCATATAAGTCTTAGGTTTTCAATGAAAACCTTAAGTTATGCTGTATAACACACTTATTTATACAGTACACCATATTCATAAAACTCCTAATGCAGCCTCCATTTTTGCAACCATTGGTTGTAGACGTATACTTCCACAGACAGAGCATCAGTTTCTCAGTTGTTTAGTTCAACATGAGTTTGGAGTACTGTGAGATCTCTATTGCAGCTTTGCCTTTTTAGATGCTCTTTGCATTGGATTGTGTTTAACGTTCTTAGTAGTTTGAAGTGCAATTACTGATTGTGCTTTGTGATTTTTAGAAGAGCTGTGCGAGTATTTTTGGAGAAGTTCGAGATCTCCGAATGGTTCCTTTTTGTAAAATAAATTTATCAACTCACAGTTCAGAGTGCATTCAAGCCATTATGATTCTGAACGTAAGCAACAATATTCTAGAAAACTGCAGTTAGCCAACTAATAACATTTTTTGAATAAATTGAAATGAAAAACA
The DNA here is from genome assembly GCA_000611955.2 of Stegodyphus mimosarum. Lineage (NCBI taxonomy): Eukaryota > Metazoa > Arthropoda > Arachnida > Araneae > Eresidae > Stegodyphus > Stegodyphus mimosarum. The sequence continues at coordinate 78,667 of KK119574.1, forward strand.
TATCTATCCAAAGAATTTTTTGTACTGCTATTAGAAATAAATCTGCATGTAAATATTATATTTTTAGCATCTGAAGACTTATGTATTACTTGTGTGAGAATGCTTGTCAGGACTACTGTTCCTTCTAGCTGATTTTGCAAACATAACAGGAATCTGAGTCAGAACTAGGAGCTTACTCAAAGCTATGTTTGTGCATGTGTAGAAAATAAAACAAAGATAAGGAGGGTTAAATTTTACTCTTTATTCTCACAGCATATGACCATTCGCGCACTTCGGGATACAGAGACCAGTACTTATAGTCTAAAACGTATACAATAAAAAATAAACTAATTTAACTAAATAGAACTAAACTACTTTACAGAGGGTAGTAACGCGAAGTTTGGCCTTTTAAACACTAAGTATGTAGTGAGCAGAATGCAAAGCACTATGTCTTCAATTATCAGAGAGAACTAAGTTCTCGCCGTAAAGGCAGACAATGAAAAGCACACGCATGGTAAAGGCAGAGAGAAATCTCTCTCCCTCTTTTTTCTCTTGGCTAAAAGCCATGTCTTAATTACTTCTATAGTTTGCAACCTCATTTGCACAGACAAAATCTATTTGCGCTTATTCTGGCCGGAAATGGAAAATAAGAGAAGATAGCAAAGGTTTAAAATACAATAAATGTTAGAAAAACTTAAAATCCTTACATGCTTTTGGCATAGCAGATGTAACAAAACTTCAAATTTAAGAATGCTACAGGAAAAAAAAAAAAAAACATGCTGAATTATCCCCAATCATCCCAAGGAAAGTGGAAAAACTTGTGTTTTTGAACAGAAAAATCTAATAAAAACCCCGAACTTTAAAACTAAATATGTCAGTGGATCTCTACATATAGCAGTCACCCTGATTAGCTTTATTTTTCAGAATAAATACATACTTCTACTAAATGTAACTGTATGGGCTAGGGGACTGTAAAGAAATGTAGATTTCCTAATTTTTACAAAATTGAATTTTAAATTTTTAACACATGTGACATGTATAGCATAATTTGCTAATAATAAACTTTTTTGCTAGCAGAAGTAGATGCATTTGATTAATGGTTGGGAAAATAAAGGTCATGCAAAGATTTTAGAGATTTGTAGCATATTTCTCATTAATAATTATAATCTTCTGCCAGTGCCAGAAACTACTACTTGTACCTAAAAAATTTTTCGTAGCCCATCCATTTAATGCATTGTGGGAATGGCTTTATTATTCAGGCATTTAGTCAATAAAATGGTTCTGAATGAAATTCCTCTCCCCTCCACGTATCTTAAGACACTATTTTCAGAATTCTTTGTCTGCACTGGATCTCAGACAAGCAGAATTTTCTCATCTTAAAACAATTCTCTAGAGAAGAAGGTTTCTTGTCGAATACCAGGTGATAGGAAGGGAAGTACAAATTCTGCATTCAATCTTTGAAGGTTTCAACATTCAAAATCTTCCCTTTGGATAGATACATTATATTCACAGAGTTATAAAAAAGTTCATTAAATGCTTCTAAGCCTTACTGTTCATTAACAGTCTTATGGAAAGGAAGTGGTAACTGTGAACTGAAAACCTGATAGATTAAATGCAGTCTCTACAGCCTAGAAACATAAGCTATGAAATTGTATAAATCACTGGAAGAAGCATTCTATTAATTTGTTGCATGCTAATTTATAATGTGACAAAAATGTCTAAGGGAAAAGGTTTAGGCCTGAAAGAAATGGATAAATTATTAAAAGATCTCGATGTTCTTGGTAAACACAGCCCTTGGCACCAAAAATGCTGCATTTAAACTGAGAATTTCCCAAACACCACTGTGAAATTTACTTAAAAAAGAAGTATAATTGATGGAGAAATGCAACTATCTCAAGAAAATGCTGAAAAGACAGAAGATTGTGACACATTGAAATTGCTTTTCTAGAATGGTTTCAAGCTATAAAGCTAAAAATATTTCCATTTCTACAGCTTTTTCACTAATTCACTACATATTAAGAAAGAAATTTATCTACTGACATTTGACTACAAGCTGGAGAAAGAGAAATTCAGTATTGTTCATAAGAAATTGCGTGGAGAGAAGGAAGAAGTAGATAATCGTACAGGTCATAACTAGTGCATAAAAGACATATTACTTGCTCTCCTAAGTTAATGCAAGCCATACAAAATTTATAATGAGGATGAAACTGGGCTGCATTACAAAAACTTACCAGAACACATATTAATATTTAAAGGAGGAAAGCAGATGGTTTAAAAACTGAAGGAGTAAGTTACTGAATAAATAATGTGCTATATAAACCCAAAAATTAAGAAGAAAACATTGGTAATTGACAAAAGACAGAAAACATATATGTTTGAAAGTAGCCAAGAATTAGAATTTCTCACTTGCTCTGCAATAAGAACTTAAGGATAACATATACTATTAGTGAAAACAATTTTTCTTCAATGAACAGATAATAGCGCTAAAGTTTGAATATGCCTACAGATAGAAGGCCGTAAACAAGAAGTCATTTTGTCATCATATTTCAGTATTGTGTAATTTATGACACTAGTCACAAAAGCTTTGAATCTTGCTTTTGACAGTATCAAAGATATAAAAGGTTTTATTCCCAAGCAACAAGCTGTTAAAATTCTTCAGACACTTTGCGGACACATTGTATTTTTACTGATTTTCTTTTGAAATGGGGTAGTGAACTGAAAAATGAGAAAAAGCCTTACTAATTAGACAACTGTGCAACATACACACCTCTGATCTCTTCCCGGAAAACATTACTACCTCTTTCTACATATAACTTCTAACATTTAACCTGTAATTTTAAGGTATTATAAAACCTTTTAAATGTCACTACAGAAAAGATGTCCAGTAAATGACGAACAGAATTGAATTTTGTGAAAACATAAGGAGTTCGAAGGAGATAACTAAATCGATAATCACTGCTACAGGCCATGCATATGATAGACAACACAACGGGTTAATCTCTTAACAGAAGTTAAAAGCCACTTTCAGAAATATGGCTTTTAAGTAGAAACAGGCTCAAAAGAATAGCACACTACAGCTAATAATTCAGACATCAGTGAGGGAAGTTCTGAGGATTCATTTTTGGAATGTGTTTGCAATAATATTGAGACAATGTGTATAAAAATTGACTATGCCTAGAGCACTGTGTAAAAAGAAGTGAAGAAACTGACTCCAAAATGACATAGGAAAAAGCAATTAATGCCATCATAAAACAAATCTAGAAAAGCATAGCAAATTCTAAGAAACATTCTTGAACTGAAAGATGCTGATAAAAAATGCTATCAGCAGTTTTAGGAAACAGAAATATAATTGAAAAACTGTTGTCGAACTACAAAAAACAAATACCGACAGCATAGTTGTTTGTAAGATTTAAAATTTCATCAAGAATATAATTAAGAAATATTTTTACAAAAAGTTAAATAAATTCCAAAATTACCACAATAATTTAATTTCAGTATTAATTTTTAATTATTATTTTAGATCTAATCAATGAAGTAGTTGTTATTATTTTACTTGCAAAGTTTAAAACTGATGTCGCAGTTTGCAACATACAAATTGCTGCTTATTAAACTCAGCCGTTTAATAAACTTAAATATATTTGGAACGGAAGTTATTGTAATAAGAAGTAGGTATTTTATATTAGATTGGCATTGTTCTAACATATGTATTTTGACACAAAATTGGACCATGCCAATTTTTATCCATAGTTCGATTCTACACCTCAAACTATGGCAAAGTATTTTTTGTAAAACTCACAGTCAAATTTTTTTTTTAAATTAGCAGTTGCACTTTTAACCTCGTAATAGTAATTGAATTTTGCGTATATTTAATAATATCTACTTTTAAATTAAATTTAGTTAATTTCTTCTTTCACAATTTGAAATTTAGGTTCAATCCAAATAAAATTAATACATTTTTTCCTGATCTATTTTGAAAAAAACTTGCATTTTAAATAATTTTCATAAATTTTTTGATAAAAATTTTGAATTACAACTTATAAAATTTTACCATCATCTTAAGGTAGATGTATTTCAAGGCCTACCTACAAAATACACTTGTTTTATTCAAATTTCCGAAAATGCACATGAATTTATATATTGGTGCATTTTGAAATTTGACATAATTATTACACATCGATGAGCCAAAACATTATGAACTTGTCTGGATGACATGTAAGGCATGTGATTAAGTTGGAATGGTGTTTAACTGCTGCTGGAGAAGGTATGGAATAATTCCTGCAGTTACTTTTGTGAATAATGAGGAGGCTGCTGATCTAAGCAAATCTGACAGACGGCAGATTGTACGGGCCTGAAGACTCGAAATGAGTATCTCCGGAACTGCATAATTGATAGGTTTTCAAGATCTGCCATTGTTAGTATTTATACAAAGTGACAGTCCAGCAGGTAGACACAAAGGTGTTGAGCATCCACGCATCATCAAAGAAAAAAGGACACTGGAGACTGTCTTACTGTGCTGTCCCATATCAAACATTGTCCACTCAACTGTCTGAAACACTTGCACGTGAACCTGTACTGTTTTGAGCTTTGCTCGTGGACCTGTACTGTTTTTGAGCTATCGGCTGAGCCACTATCTGGTGCCGATTTTGTTTTACCAAGCGCGATATTCTCCAATGTGCTTTTTCTTTGATATGTGGATGACATCTTGGCATCTACTGCTGATTTCACCATCATTTACCCACTTTGCATAAATACTAAGAACAGCAGATCATGAACAACCTAACAGTCATGCAGTTTCGGAGATACTCATTCCAAGTCTTCAGACTATTACAATGTACCCTCTCTCAAATTTGCTTAGATCAGCAGCTTTTCGCATCACTCACAAAAGTAAGCACAAGAATGATTCCTTAACTTCTGAAGCAGCAGTTAAATACCTTTCCCACTTAATCACATGCCCTCCATGTCATCCAGATGAGTTCACTGAAAAATGTGGAGACGGCCATAATGTTTTGGCTCGTCAGTGTATGATGTACAGGTGATGTAAGATATGAGAAGTGTCAATGAGGGACTGGGGTATTTTCTCCCACTCCTGTAGAACAGAGCTTTCATATTACTAAATTGTTTCTGATGGTGAGAAACGATTAGCAACACTTCTCCATAGAATGCCCCAAACAAGTTCTATTGGGTTCATATCTGAGGAACATGCTGGTCAATCTATTCGAAGGATTCTTTTTCAAAAAGGAAATTGTTCAATAGCTCAGCATGATGTGGCCTGGCATTATCATCTGTGAGAATGAGTTCATCCCTGATTTCTGCAGTGTAAAGGACCACAATAGGCCTGAGGATTTCATACTTATATCGCGCAGCCATTGGTGCTCGATTCCTAATAATGTGCAGGTTGGTGTGGCCATTAATAGAAATACCAGCTGAGACCATCACTCTGCCTCATACAAACTGGACACTTTGATGCACAAATGCAGGAGTATTCTATGTACTACCAGGTCTCCACATGAGCATTTGCCTACTGTCAGGTTGTACATGAGAGCAGGACTCGTCTGTGAAAAGCAGATTGCTTCACTCATCTCGTGCCCACCCTCTGCAGGCAGCATGGTAGTCCTGTGTCAACAAAACACAAGCCATAGGTTTGTGAGCATACAAACCCATCAGTAGTGCTAGAATCGTTTTGAAAACTCCGAGTTGAAATTTTGCTACAAGTAGCCCTCTGAAGGTGCTGTTGCAAGAAAGTGGTATTCATAGTGTGGTTTCCTCTGGCTATTACTGTTAAATACCGATCCTCATTTTGCATTGTTGCGGGCATACAATTTTGTCCTGATCTTGGGCAAACATTTCTAATTTCCAAAAATCGATTCCAATGTCTGGAAATGACACTGAGAAAGTGCTAACCCTTCTGCTACAACGGATTGCATTTGACCTGTTTCTATATAACCGGTGGCCCTCCAGGAGACCAATCATCAACACATGTCAGTTGTTTTTAATCAGCTCCTATATCGCTTTTAACTCCTAATCTAAAATGCAGTTTTCAATGTCACAGACAAAATATACATTTTCCCATCTCTATAAACATTAAAATTTTCCTTTCAAGTCTCTTCTTTTTTATTTTTGTTAAAAAACTTCTCAATTATATGGTTATTTCATATTGAACTCACAATGTACCCTAACTGTTTTGAGCAATGTATATTTAGCTACCTTGTTCAACTGATGGGCATATGAGAGCAAACTGCTGGTGTATCATTACTTTAACCATTCAGCTATGAATGGCGCCTGATGAGTTTTTTTTTTTGTTTTGTTTTTGTTTTTGTTTTATACGCAGAAAGTGAATGTCAGATGTCAGTTTAGTTTCAATTTCAATTTTAATGAAAAATTTGAATGTGAAGCCAAACATAAAACAATGAAACCAGAATTTGTTCAACACTAATGTTTATCTAAAAACCACTATGAATATTAATAAGAAATAAACTATACAAAATAATACACTACTGGTAATAAAATTATTTTAGTAGGCATAGAGAAAACCATCAGAGGCCTGTTACTAATCAAATAGTTACTCTAAGAAAATTTAATTCAAATATAGTTGACGAAAAATAGATAAAGAAAAACAAGTTTTCATAAAAACATCTTACCTTAGCAATAGTTCGTTCTCTTTCTTGTATTCTTTTCTCAATTTCCCACAGCTCTTCTTTCAAAATACTGGTATTTAGATTCTTGTCTGGTCCATATTCACTTATCTAGAATAATTTCAAATTGAAAAAGATTTCTATCATTACAACTCATATGCAGGAAAGATATCACATGACTCTAGTTCTCCAAAGTATTTTACTGGAACACATTTAAATAAAAATGTTCAGCAAAAATATTTTACAAGGTGTTCCAAAAAAAGTGTGATAACATTACATGGGTATTCAGGAGGTTAAAGGAAACAAAATGCCGATTTCAATGCGCTGTTTCAATCAAGAAGAAACTTTAAAATATTTTAATGCTACTACCAGTCAAACAAATGTAGTTGCAGGCCTGCAGAGTCCAGTAAGATGTAGTGTAATTACCAATCATGTGATGTCAATGCAAGCAGTATTGCATCGGCGGAATATGGACTACCTGACACATTCACAGATGACATGCATCATCGAATATGTTGTTAAAGGCTAAATGAATGGTAGCAATGAGTTTCACAGGTCAGGTTGAAGGTTTGATTCACAGGCTGTTTGCACACAATTGGTTTCACATGCTCCTATCAGATGAAATTAATGGGTTGAAGTCTGTCTATTGATACAGGGAATAACTCCAAGAATAAGTAATAGGTGCTCACTTTGTTTGGCTAGTCAAAACTTACGGCACAGAATTCTGAAATTGCATAATTATAGAGTAAAGCTGTACACTGAAACCGTTCCAATGGCAATAGCAGAATCAAAAAACGGCTTTTGATTAGAGGACTTTGGAAACAAACAAAACAAAAAAAAGAGAGAGAAGAAAATGAGGGAACTTCATTTGTTTTATTCCAACTTTTACTTGAATTCGATAGTGTTTAAATGATTATTGTTTTAAACTAAGAATGTAAATACTAGTGTGTCTGCATCAAACTATAAAAAAATCAAGTTATGACTGATTATATCCGAGTATTCTAACTTTTAATTTGCAATAGCCCTTAATGCTCCAATTCAATAAGGTTATTTCCTTCTTCCCTCCTAAATAGCAAATGCTTGCAATAAATTTCTTTAAATGACACCATTTCAAAATCAATCTATGTTATATGGTTCTTGGCTTATGTTCATGACAAATATACTTACATAATGTTTCAGTTAATGATGGCTCAGAAACTTAAAAATCAACCACTCAAAATAAAGCTAAACCAAAATTAAATTATTCTGAATCATGGTTTTATCTCAGACATATTGCATTCTCTCTCTCGCCTCTATCCTGGCAACCTCTTTGCTATTAACTGTCTATACTTTTTTAAATTCCATCAAAATTAATTGTTATGAAGATGTAGAAAAGACTCAGTTGTGATCGAGAACAGGCATGCTGATTGTGAACATTGCACTGTGTAAATGAAGTTATGAATGTTTTTCTCAATAACAATAAAAAAAAATCTGCATGTCTGCTAACACCTTTCATTCAACTACTCTATGCATCTCTTTACTAAAACTTCTAAATCACTACCTTTTCCTCCTTTTTGACTACAAACGTTTTTCCTGATTTAAGCGAGTTGTTTTGTTAATGAACATATTCACGAAATTTTGTCATACCATTTACATACATATGCAAAAGTAAGGCAGTTAGTTTAGCAGAAACTAAAAGTATTTAAGGTAAGGAATCTCCTCATCTAATACAAAATGATCAAATGATGAACATCTGAATGCACTACTAAAAATACATAAACAAACAGACCTAAGATGAAAGAAAATGCAGTTTTTTCGTGAAAGGCGAAGTAATAGGCAAAAATCTCATACTTCAATATACCCAAAAAAGCTAAATGTCCTTTGTAATTACATAAATATAAGTTCCAAAAATAATACATAAAAGACAAGAACATGTAGTGGAAGAATAAGATATTACAATGAAGCACGATGACATCACCAGCTTGATAAAAGAAGATTAGGACAATGAAATGTCATATAAGTCTTCATTAAAGAAAAAGCATATGTTCAGCTTCATTTTCAATATTAGTGCATTTCCATTTCTACTCCAATAAATACATAAAATATTGAATTTTTTAAAAAATCTCAATACTTTAATAAGTACAAAGAAAAACCACTTCCAATATAGTTAAGAAACACTAAAACAAAAATGAAAGAATGGAAAAAATGAATACATTGTCCTTATAGGCTTAATCTAAATGAAGAACTTTTATTCTCTATTTGCTCAGTTTTAGCTAATTTCACAATTACTGTGAACTTAATCTCGGCATTAGGCCTAAGATAAGAATGGATAAGAATCTCACAAGAGGTACTGGATGTATGTCTTGAATCCCTTCAAATGTGATTCAGAACAAGGTATCAAATGTGGGTTAAATTGTCAGCATTCACTGACCCTACCTAACAGAGCACTGGTAGGTTTGGAGCTTCCAGACACATTAAGGTTCTTTCGCCAAGTCTTTTACCCTATTAAATAGTTTGATTCATTTGAAAATTTGCGTCGTTTTATGCAAGTATTTGTGAAAAGTGACTTTTGTATTTTACTACCAGTTCATTGTTTCCCTTTTTAGTATAATTATTTGAACCAATAAAAATTATAATTTCATCTTTTTAGCATAAATCCATTATGTTCTTAAAATACATTGGTGTGCAAAAATTAAGGATGAGATTTTTTTTTGAGCAAAAGCTTTCCAATTCAACACAGATAATATGTAAGACGTAAGAACATGGATAACGTAGGCACAGCTTCCCCCAAAAGAAATCAAAAGAATAAAAAGGAACTTTATTGAAAATGTAGCATGCAGCACAATGCGACAGAAGGCCAAACCATCCATGTGACAGGTGTCCAGCAAGAAATATCCAGCCTTTAGTAGGGGGTATAATCTCGTCTGAGAGCTGTGCAGGTTTCACATCATCTGTCCATCCTGAGTCTCTGGATGTTAATGAACTGATAAGGCACTACTGCCCATTCCTCTTGTAGCAGCAATCGCAGCTCTGGAATTGTTACTGGCGATAAGCTGTGTGTTGCTATGTGGCTACCTAGAAAATACCATACATGCTCGATGGGGTTTAGATCCAGAGACCTTTCTCACCAATCCATGCGTTCAATATCCTTATTTTTCAACAGCTCTTCGACAGCAACTGTGCTATGAGGTGGAGTGTCATCGTCCATGAAGAGGAACTAAGGACACACAGCAACTTTGAAATGATGCACGTACGGAAGGAGAACCTCGTTACAATAGTGGACCCCAGTGACTGAAACTCCTTGGAATATGCAGAGATCAGAATGGCTACCAAGCATGACACCTCCCCAAATGAGAACTCTGTGACCTCCAAATCGATCTCTTTCGATGATATTGGAGGGATTATTGCGTGCTCTTCCCTCTCTCCAGATGTGTATGTCTAGAATTGCTAATCAGACTAAATCTGCTCTCATCCGTAAACAGTACTCCATTCCACTGATTACCTATCCAATTCTGGTGTTCCATGCACCACAGAAATGCCTTCTCTGATGAGAAAGTTTTAATGGTATACTCAGTACAGGTCCTCATGCAAACAGACTACCATTGTGCAGCATACTGGACACTGTAAAATGTGATATCTGTCGTCCAGTCGCTTGTTCCATGTGTCTTGAGATTTCTCCTGTTGTCTGCCCCATGCCTTCTTGCTTGTAGGGTAATATACTGGTCACACTTCGACCTACACTTGTGACACTTTGACCTTCCTCAGTCTTCCCAATGATTCGACCTTGGGTAAAATCATCCAGATGTCGTCTAACAAATTGTTTGACATTTCACACTGAAGCAGCAACTCAACATCATTGAAACTGATGTAAGCAGTGCAATAGCTTCCCAGAAACGTTGAGCTCCCATCACCAGCCATCTTTATATGCTTCTGACACTTCTCCCATTATGTCTAGCTGCATATACCTACCACACCTGACCGTAGTCGATATCCTGACAGGGTCTTTTTAGTCCGCTTTGCTTCTTCATTCCACTGATAAGCTAATTTACCAACTTAGTCCTTATTTTTTACACACCAGTGTAGTTTCTGGAATAAAGGTCTTTTGCTTGAATAAAAGTAGCAGCAAATTTTAATGTTGTGCTAATGGGTGTTGTTAATCATACCTTTAGAATATTTTTGCAATACAATGAGAAACCTGAAACCGATAAATTTAAATAATTAGTTCTTGATTAAAAGTTCCTCTACTTTCTTTTTAAAAAGTTTCTTTCTTTCTTTTTTTTTACTTACTGTGTTTCTCTTTTTTTTTCAATACATACACTTTATCGACAAAAGTTCTTACCCTGCCTTTATTTTCTCAAGAGTTGGTTGTAAACATATAGTAGAAAGTCTAAAATCCGGACCACCAGGGGGAAAAAAAAAGAAAAAAGTAACGAAACAAAAATTTTTGGAATGCAGATTATAATAACAAAAGAAAGCAGGTTTGCTGTAAATGTGATTTTTCTCTACGCTAACTGATACTCCTACATCTCATGTTCACCTGCTGGCGAGGGCCAATAAGAAAAGATTAATTGATGGTATTGATGTTGGCCAGGATCACATGTTTTGCCCTTGGGTGGTCGTGCAGGGAGCAGGGCTAAGGCTATGCATTTTGTGGCCTAGCGCAGTCTCTGCGAGTGCTAAATTATACTGCTCAGTACCTCCCTAAATTCTACTGACAAGTGTCTCTCCTAAATTCACAAATTTGGCCAGCCCTAATATTTGCTGTTTAATGCTCCTTTAAATTCTTACATTTTTCTTCCCCTAAATTCTGACACCAGATGCTACCACACTGATTGCTTTGGTGCCAGCACCGTCACAGTTAGCATTTTTTGTATCTGGCCTAAACAATTAGCCCCAATGTTACCATGTCCACAATAATAAATAGAGAATCATAGATAATAATAGATTAATAGATTTTAATTTATTATAAATAGAATCTTAATAGATTTTAATTTATTATCTAAAATCTGGAATCACCGAAGTCCAAGGCATTCTAAATCTCAGATGTTTTACTGTACTTCCAATTATAAAAATGTTTCAAAAGAAGCAGACATTCATATTTTGAGGTTACAAAAATTGTTTTTATTAAAATTACAAGATTCAGCATTTTATATGCTCCTCCAATTCCTATACTTATGTTAAGAAAATTTTATACCCATTATAAAAAATGAAAAGCAAAGTGCCCAACTCCGGTGAAAATACAGCAAAATTATTTAACAGGGTGAAAACTGAACAAGATATTTAATTTCAAAATTTGGGATATTTGATGTCATTTTCCATTTGCCTTGAGGGTTTGGTTTATATAGAAATTAGAATAATTCAAAGTTGATTTTCCTCCTTAAATGTCCTTCAATGATATTCTTTTATGATTTACTTGTGTGTAACATTTGTAGCGGAAGTAATCTTAAATTTAAGTTAATAAACGTAAGAATACATCTTTGCGAGATGACTGTAGTTTAAACCTTTATTTTAGCGATTTCAGTTTTAGAAGACAACATAGCAAAAAAAAAATGCGAGAGAGTTACAATTAGCGTTTGCAAGAACGCACAAAACAAAATGCGAGCTGCGCATACGATCTGCGCATTGCGAAATAATATCTGACAGACAGGCAGATGACTCTAGTGGCCTAAACATTCCGCCCGGCGTTGAAACATCGTTTCAAACTAAATAGCTTTTACAAAATGAAATTATCATAACAATATTAAATTATGCAAAAAGTATCATTAAAATATTCACAAAAAACATAATATGAAATTATGCAATGAAACTAAAATATTCTCAAAACAGATGCACAGAAGCCTTAATACAATTTAGGAACTTAATTATAGTTAAAGCAAAGTAAAATGTTATAATGCTTTAGGGAAAAGAACTTAATCATTGATAGGCATAACACTAAGTTTGTGAATTGGCCTCTTGAAAACTCCGTTAGCAGTTTTGATCTTCACGATATGCACAATATTATCTGAGCTAGGAAAAACTTCTAGCACTCTTCCTAATTTCCATCGTAGCGGGGGTAAATTGTCTTCCTTTATGATAACTAAATCATTAACCTTTAAATTAGGTTGCACTTTCAACCATTTTGAACGTCGTTGCAAATTGGAAATGTATTCATTGGACCATCTTTTCCAAAAGCTTTGAAACATTTTCTCAACAAGTTTCCAACGTTGCAATATAGGAATTTTTTGATCATGTAAACTTTCTTCTGGTAAGGCAGTTAGCGGGGTACCAATCAAAAAATGGCCTGGTGTAAGTGCAGAAAATTCTGATGGATCTTCAGATAGTGGACACAAAGGTTGCGAATTTAAACAAGCTTCAATTTGAGCTAGCAATGTCGTAAATTCTTCTTGCGTTAGAAGTTGTTCACCTATAGTTCGCTTGAGATGTAACTTTGTAGATTTGACTGCAGCTTCCCATAATCCTCCAAAATGTGGCGCTGCGGGAGGATTAAATATCCACTTAATACCTTCAGTAGAGCAATATTTATTAACCAATTCATTTTCATTCAAGGAGTTTATTACTCTTTTCAATTCCTTATCTGCAGCAATAAAATTTGTGCCACAGTCGCTATGCACTTCTATTGGTTTTCCTCTTCGAGATACAAAGCGCTTCAAAGCGTCAATAAAAGATTCTGATGTAAGATTACCTACTAATTCAATATGTATAGCTCTTGTAGTAAAACACACAAATACACAAATGTAGCATTTCATTGGTTTTACTCCTCGACCTTGCCTGGGCTTCACTTGAAATGGCCCGGCGTAGTCAATTCCAACTTTGGAGAAAACCTTTGACGGAACGACTCTAGACGATGGTAAATCAGACATTATCTGAGTAGATGTTTTAGCTCGTACACGATGACATTTTACACATTTCCAAATCTGTTGTCTTACAATTGACCTAGCGTGGATTATCCAATATTCTCTGCAAGAATATTGGATAATCCACGCTAAGTTACTGATAGCAATAGCAGGGAGCCAGCATGAAGATGGGATATATGAAAATGATTCATTATAATCTGTGTTATGTGATGTTTCTTGGGCAACAAAATAGGATATTTTCTGTCCTGCGTGATGTTGGATTGTCTTAATCTTCCTCCAACGCGTATAAGTCCATTCTTATCGATAAACGGGTTCAAAGAAAGGATCTTACTATTTGAGTTTAACGGTTGATTCTTTTTCAGAAGATTATATTCATTAAAAAACTCATCCATTTGAACTACTCTAACAATTGCATTTCTAGCGTATTGCAATTCTTCGGTTTTAAGGTAACCCTTAATCCTTGTTGCGATAGATTTAGCTGAATTATTCGCAAACCGAAAACACCATGCGATGATTCTTTTAAGTTTCAAAAATGATGAAACTTCATTAAGGATTGGAATTTGCGAAGCGACTGTTCCAATTGAACAAGAAATATTTTTCCGTTGTTCCCTTAGAGACTCTTCTGAAAATGGTAAGTTGATAGAGAACGGAATATTATTTGAATTAAGCCACTGAGGACCTGTCCACCACAAGTCATGAGTAGAAAGTTCTGAAGGCAAAAGACCTCTTGATGCGCAATCAGCTGGATTCTCTTTTCCTTTTATGTGATTCCAATGCGATGAAGGTAAGACTGATTGAATTTCTGAAACGCGGTTGGCTACGAAGGTTTGCCAGCGTGTTGGTTCTGATTGTATCCAGGACAAAACTATCATTGAATCACTCCATGCGTAAATATCGTCAACATGAATTTGCAATGAATTCTGCACAGCTTGAACCAAATGCACTAATAGAACTGCAGAGCAGAGTTCTAAACGAGGAATAGAGATTACTTTCAGGGGAGCTACTCGAGTTTTTGATGTTAGTAGCTGCACCGAAACTGAAGAATGATTTGAAGACTTTAAATAAATCACTGCGGCGTAAGCTTTCTCTGATGCGTCACAGAAACAATGAAGTTCTACATTTGTAGATTTGGGCAATAATACTCTCCTAGGAATACGAATGCATTCAAGATTTGCGATATCTTCACAATAGATTTTCCATCTTTGATTGATTTCCTCTGGCAAGGGATCATCCCACGAGATTTGTAATTTCCAAATATCTTGAAGCAAGATTTTTGCTGCAACTATAAAGGGTGCTAACCAACCAAGTGGATCAAAGATTTTCGAAATAGAAGATAAAATTATTCTTTTAGTAGAACACTCTCTGTTTTCGAAGTTTCCAAAGTGACAAGTAAACTCGTCTTGCGTTGGATACCACTCTAAACCCAATAATTTTATTGATTTAGTATCAACTACTGTACATGAAGAATTTGAGTTCCGAGCACTCAAAGCAGTTTCCAAAATCGAGCGATCATTTGTACACCATTTATGCAATTGAAAGCCACCTTTTTGTAAAAGTTCACTTAGTTGTGAAATTAACTCTACTGCGTCCTCTACTGTGTCTGAACCAAATAGGACATCATCAATATAACAATTGTGTAATATTATTTCAGCTGCCTTTGGGAATTTAGTTCCTTCGTCAATTGTTAGTTGTTTGAGTACGCGAGTAGCCAGGTATGAAGCGGAAGTAGTGCCGTATGTAACTGTGCACAACCGGTAAGTTTTAATCGGCTTCGATGGATCATCTCTCCAAAACATTTTTTGGTAATCGCGATCTTCATCATGAATTTGAACTTGTCGATACATTTTCAATAAGTCGCTAGTAATGGGTATGGGATAGCATCTAAACCTCAAAAGAATAGTAAATAAATCGTCTTGAACCTTGGGACCATTCATTAGCGTGTCATTAAGCAAAATCCCTGATGTAGTTTTGGCACTAGCATTGAAAACGACGCATAGTTTTGTGGTAAGACTGAATTCTTTTAGCATGTGATGATGAGGTATATAATAATGAAAATTTACTTTATCTAAATTATTATCGGATAATTCTTCCATGTGTCCAAGTGATAAATATTCGGACATAAAGTCTTTATATTGTTGATATACTTCAGGAGTTTTTATTAGTTTTTGTTCCAGACTAAGAAAGTTGCAAAAGGCTGATGGTCGGGAATTACCTAACTCATTTCTTTTAGTCTTGAATGGCAATTTTACTGAGCAACGACCATTTTCACTACGAACGTGATTTTCCACGAAATGGTTTTCACACATTCTTTCTTCTTTAGTTAAAGGTTTCGATGTAGGAATTTGTTCCAAATCCCAAAATGATTTTATTAATTCCTCCGTGTAAACATTTAGCGTATTGACTGAAACTTGCTCATCGTTTGGGAATTCAAAATGTGTAGTTCCAGCAATTACCCATCCTAACTTAATGCAAATGGAAGATTTTTGCCCCTTTTTATTACCTCTCCGTTGATTAAAGTAAGGAATACGTTAACTCCCAGCAAAATATCAATTTCTCCCGATTCATGAAATGTAGGATCAAAGTTAAATCTTGGAAGCATTCATATAAATTCAAAGGTAATGTTACACTTGGAATGTTTCCTGTAATTTTGTCTATTACGTAAGCTGACGTAGAAATTCTGTAATTAGTATTAAAATGAGGTGTAAACAATAAGTCAACCTCTTCAGTAGTAGTTGTATTGAAAGTACCTAAGCATGACACTAATATCTTCGAATCCTTTATGCTCAATCCTAAATTGATAGCTGTTTCCCGGCGAATGAAGGATTTTCCACCTCCTGAATCTAAAAAACAGCTACAACTTATGAATCCCTTTTTTGAGTTTTGAACCTTAATTAAAGCAATACGCAAAAGTACATGACTACGTTTACCATTGGCATCAGCTCCAAATTGGTGATCTTCGCAACTGGTTGCACAAACAGTTGGAGAAACATCACTCAAGTTGTTTTCTGTTTTTATTTTCGATTCGATTTCGGAACAAACTCTTGTGCTTCCACTGAAGGGAAATTAGATGTATTTTTTGGTTTGAAATTATTTTCTAAATGCAAAATGCTATGATGATGCTTAAAACAATGCTTACAAGTATTCGCACTCTTACTTATTTTAACTTTATGGACATTAGACAAGCAATTAAAACAAAGTTTATTAGTCTTAACAAATTCTATTCGTTTTTGTACTGGTAAGTTTAAAAATTAGAACACTTGTGTAAAAAATGATCTTCTTTACAAAATAAGCAAGTAAAAATAGTAATCAGAGAAGTAACCCTATTATACACTGATTTGTATGATTTATGCGTTTTACTAATTAAGGGTTTACTGTTCTGTAATGTTCTAGAGTAATTCTTCAAAAATTCTATCAAGTCATTCAACTTTCGTATTTCGTGTTTTTTTAATTGACGCTCCCACCACAACTTTGTCGAAACATCAAGTTTTCGCAGCATAATATACATCAACAAAGTATCACTAAAATTATCTATCTTTGATTTAATATTTCCAATGAGCGAGTTATTTCGTTTACATTATCTACTAAATTTAATATCGAGGATGCAGATTCCTTCCGTATTTGTGAAACGTTAAGAATTCTTTTAATAAAAGCAAATATCTGTTCCCTTTTATTAGAAAATCTCTCTTCTAGTTAATTTCAAGCAATACTGAAATTTTGATCAGCTATGGGAATTGTCTGAATAACGCGATAAGCATCATTTTTCGAAGAACTCTTTAATATTGTAATTTTTGAGCTCCAGAGAGATTTGAATTGTTGCGAACACTAGCGTTAAATAAATCTTTAAATGTTATTCATTCTGTTAAATTTCCGCTAAATGTGGGTAACGATAATTTTGGTAACTTTAAACTTTCAAAGATTGACTCAGGTACGACCGGTTTGTCGCCGTTTGCATCTACGACCTTGTCGATTTTTAACTTACGAATAATTTTTAAGTGAGCTTCCTCAATTTTCTCTAAGGTCTTCTGTTCTTCCTCAACGAAAGTGTATATTTTATCATCATCACAATTTGTATAAATTTC
This sequence comes from Stegodyphus mimosarum, assembly GCA_000611955.2. NCBI lineage: Eukaryota > Metazoa > Arthropoda > Arachnida > Araneae > Eresidae > Stegodyphus > Stegodyphus mimosarum. The sequence goes on from KK119574.1 coordinate 96,190, forward strand.
GCTAAACAGAGATTTGAAATCTTCCTTAAAGATTTTACATTTTTCTAAGATTAATTCAGCTTCATTATTTATGTTATCATAATCTATTTTCTCTATGAATTTCGTTAACTGTGTTTTCAAAACTCTCTTACGTTTTTCTTCTGTATTTGACATTTTGAAAATATTCTAAATTCTCGACTTTGCTAATACTTTTATCACAATAAAGCAGCAATAAAGAAATGTCAAATGCTATTAAAATGCGTTAAAGTTTTCACTCACCTCGTACACTGTATCCATTACGTAACTCTTGAGAATTCTAAACCGAAAGTGATCAACAACATCATGAAGACGTAGAATTCTTATTCACAAGCGCGCCTTTTTCTCGAAACTCCGGCGAATGATGACCAAATTATGTTGCGTAGCGATATCTTAAATTTAAATTAATAAACATAAGAATACATCAATGCGAGTGGACTGTTAACTTTTATTTTTGCGATTTCAACTTTAGAAGACAACACAGCAAAATATGTTACAGTTAGTGTTTGCAAGAACGCAAAACTCAAAATGCGAACTGCGCGTTACGAAATGATCTCACAGACAGCCACACGATTCTGGTGGCCGAAACAGCATTAAATTAAAGAACTTACAATATAGTAACATTTACCCTTAATTAAAAAACATAACAATTTTGTAGTCGAAATCTGGAATAATTGATTTAAAAGATTAATTACTTAGAAATAATTTAATTTGACCACACAACAAAATGAAAGACGAATTGAAAGTAAAACTCAAATATTAAACTAATTCAGTTAATTAACACCGTCACCTCCTGAAGAGAACTGCTAACGTTTTTCTCTCAGTTCGTGTAGAGCGCCCCTCTCCTTTAATCACGGTTTTATTAAACTATTAAGCAACCGGTTTACCATCTTGCACGATAACAGTTCGTACGCCGAAATCAGACGTATCTACAGATGTCTTCAGTCTGCCTTTCAGCTCAAAAAATTCCAAAAAAAGGTCTGGAATAAAAACAGCTTTAAGCTCCTTGAAGTTGCTTTCTCCTCCGCCGTCCAACTAACTTCCGCTTTATATTTAGCAATAGCTGTGCTGTAATATGAGCAGAATCTCAAAAATGAAGCTAAATTCTTCCACTCAGTTGCTGGCACTTAATTTTTAATTGCGAAGGATAATTATCGTTATTTTTGTTGAATTTTAGTAGGGTGATGATGAGAGTTTTTGCGTATTGTGAAACTTGGTTTTTTACCAAAAGAACATACGTGTTGTAAGTTAAACATACGTTTTAATGGGTTCTTTTCTTGAACTTAACAAAACCGATGAACAGGATCTGTCAACTTATGACATAACATGAAGAATATGGGAGAATGGATGACGGTCGATTAACTTGATTCGTACCTTCGCAGATAGTAGGCAATAACAATTCCATACGATATTTAATATAAATGCTATCTAGAACATTCAGCCAGATTCCTATTTCCATTCCATCCTTTCCATGTCAGGGTTCTATACATCATATTGTCATATTTTGCTGAAAAGGATTACGGCAACTAGTCAAGTCGATAACCAGGTTGCCGGGAGAACACACAGTCTTCTCACATGCACACAGAGAAAGAGAGAGACATCTTGGCTTCTACCACGGGATTATACAGCGTTGAACATGGCGAGGCTTCAGCATTGCCAGGTAGCAATGGAGAAATGCAAATTCCCAAACAATTTCTATCAATCTTGAGATATTTTGTGACCTAAGTATCGAAATTCATTTAGCCGCAAATTTTCATTTTAATGCATTCACTTTGAGACATTATTCTTTTAACAGTAAAACAAGCCTCCCATACACGAAATGTGCTCATCGATTTTTTTTGTTAGTTACTTGATTTCATCTAAATAAACAAAGGTTTACTTCCTTAATACGGTCAAAACATAATTTTTCCCTCGCTACAACATAACAGAGCTCCACATATTCCAGATGGCAATCTTATAAATGCGTACAAACCCAATTTAGTAATAATCACATCCTCGGGACGCATGCCTATCTAAATATATCCATATTTTAAATACAAATGGTGCCAAGCTTTGTGATCTGTGGAAGGTAACATATTCTTCGGATACGTAAGCATAGAACGTGCGTAGGACGACTTTTAGGAATTATTCTTTTATTTTTGATCATTTCACTAATGTGCCATTTGATTATGCCATCTTTGTCGTTTGATTATCCTCTTTGGCTCTATAAGAGGAACTCTGTTTGTTTCATATGTGAGTGACTATGTATGCCCACCCAGGGTTCTCATCAAACAAAGTAAAAAAGTACTTAACCAGATCCTGAAGTTTACGCTTGACTGCCGATGCTTATATCGCTCCCGCTTTCAAATCAATCGGTGCCTCTACTTCTTAACATTAACCTGTTAACTTATCCAACACCGTCTATGTTTTCACAACTTTGATCCTGTGTTGTTTGCAGTATTGACTTGAGTCCCAAAACCTCTAAGTAATCCAAATGTCTTGAGAAGTTTATGGAAATAATTTCTCCATTTTCAAGTCGATAATTACTCTATACTTTGGTGCCTAATGACAGCACTGAGGAAGTATCGTTAAGAACCACTTCCATACGGGTCAAGTCCATATTATCTAATAACACGATATTCACTTGAGATGATTAATTCTTGTTCTGAGGTAGACTTCTCTGAAATTCTGAACTAGTTTAAAATACCTCTATTTTTCCTCACACCTTCGATTATATACATCTTTCTTCACACCCACCTCTTAATTACCACTTCGCTTATATGATCACATATTATGACGTCCGTCACCGCTGCCGCCAAATCTATCATTATATCTGCGATCGAATCTATGAAACTTTCAACTTCATAACTGTCACCATATCTTCTGCTGAATTTATCGCTATTGCCAATTACTAAATTAACACCTTATCCATCAGCAAACCCATTTTCAGCCTACTTAGGATTTTTACATTTCATTGCTTGCTCAAAAATTCCTCTTACCTGAATTCCGCAACTTGACGAAATCTTCAGTCTGCGGCACCAACGTAGGTACGATCCACTGTGTTATCTCAATATCGAGTTCCTTTCCAAGTAACAACTTTATGATCTTAGCTTGCCACAATTAAAGCTTACTCTGCAATCTTATGTTTTTCAAATTGTTCAGATTCTAAATAAGCTATGACCCTTATTACCGGAAAAGTTGAGTTACCGCCGCTTTTAACACATTAAAACTCTATAACTTTAAATGCGTTAAATTATATGGATCACTTGCAGATTCACCAAAAACTTTTGCCTTTACATTTAAACCAGCTTAGCGCTTGTTCTGTAAGGTTTCTCCTTCAATCTCTTGACTTTCTTCGTTAGCATAAACTGTGAAACCTTATGTGGAGGACAGTGAGCAGATCTAGGCTATGTCCTTTAGTGTGAAGAACTACAAAGTCAGAAAGGAGGGTTTAAAAGTGACCCTTTAATTCAAATATTTACAACTCTTCAAATCGAGAGTAAGCCACTACTTGGGCTGAACTAAAATAATATTAAACTAAAGTGTGTTAACAATTTCAATACCTAACTTAATTCTAAATAGGACGGCGAGGGAAGCTTAACTCTTAGTGAAATGCAATAATGCGAATTTTCACTAGCAAACACTGGTAATTGCAAATTGCCTATGAAGGCGAACTTTCAGCAGACAGAGGAAATCTTTTCGCGCACAGCCTTACGGCGATAAATCCAAGGCTCT